>JAYXIM010008058.1:0-46407 GCA_037575425.1 Anastrepha fraterculus | reverse complement strand
AGCATACAACTTCCTCTGAGGTCAAATTACGCAAGGTCTGCGAAGTTGCCAGAGATAGTCTGGTCATGGCGGTGGTGGATAAGAGCCACCCTGACGGTTTCATCTCTCCATCAAACTGGAAGATTGTGGAGAGAAAACTTCAGTTGGGCTACCTGGACGTTCTGAAGCAGAACCCTGGACCCCCTCCTTTCTGCTCTGACACGGGTTGGTTCCAAGCAAGGGTCAAGTTGATCGCGTGCTCAGATCAACGCTCTGTCAGCCTGTACGGCAAGGCCTTCGACTGACTCGGCGAGGTATGGCCCGGGGCGAATCTCCAACTCATCAAAAAGAGCGAAATTCCCAACAAACCTCGCGGCAGAGCAAGAATACCTGTAGAGCCATCCGATCCGGAAACCATCCTGGAGCTACTGAAGATCGGAAACCCGAACCTACCTACCGAAAACTGGAGGGTAGTTAAGGTGGAAGAGCCTTCATACATGTCACGCTGCTCCTGGACCAGGAAAGCGTTCAAGCACTGGACGACCGCAAGGGGATTGTGGCATTCGGGTTCATCACCACTAGAATCTGGACCTATCAGCCGAAAAATCTCCTCGCACCCAGCGAAGAGAGTACGGCGGCCCCCGAGATGGATGTCGATAAGCCTCCCACACAAGCTTCGACGATTGAGTCCGACTCGGAATCAAACAGCGAACTTGTGGGAAACTTATTCAATTTCAACTCGAGGACGAGGATAGATTTTTAGATAGCGGTGATGACGCATCACTCTAAGGCTGCCTCAGCAGCCCTCATTCTTCGTCTCTCTGACCTCAGAGAAAACATCATTCTCATCCAAGAACCTTGGATATCAAACGACAAGATATGCGGCCTTGTTTCAAGGTGAGGCTAACGTCAGATCGTGCTCTTGTATTCTCATTCGAAAACATATTAATGCTTTTCTTCTTCCTTTTAGCAATGCTGACACCACTGCCATATCTGAGTGGCTTTGGCCAAGTGATACTTCAATGGAGAGTTTAAAAAGCCTTCAGAGTTTAAAAATAATTCACGTGTTGCAGCGAGCCACAACAAGCAACATGATGAAGAGTTGGATAGTATCGACGAAGACGCGATCGAATACATTGAAGGTTTCATTTCAAGAAAGTGGGGATTGGCTGTGCATGTTTCCATGTTGACGTCGATTTCACCATTCCAATGTGCCTCAAGGTATACAAAAAACAAGTGCGTTGAGGACCGCATGTGCCTATAGAAGGGTGTCGGACGTATGCAATCTGCGTCATAGCTAGAAAAATGCCTATAAACATGCGGGCAAATGTACAGAAGAGGCTGTACTGCTCGCAAGGTACCAAGCGGACATAGGAGCTCAAACAAGCAGAACGTTCTACCACGACAGCTGGAGGGCAATCAAAATGGGACCAGTCACCAAAATACCAGTGGAAGCATAGGTTGATCCCACGGATTAACGAGTGGATCTCTCGAAAACACGGAGACGTTGATTTCTTCCTGACGCAGGTGTTAAGCGGACACAGATGCTAGCAAAAATATCTGCATTACCTAGTCTTGGCTGGTTGTCCTTATTGCCCAGAATGCTTGGACGAAGAGGAGACTGTCGACCCTGTGGCCCTTTATTGCAGAAGGTTTGCTAAGAAACGCGACGACTTGACTAACAAAACTGGAGTGTTTCTAACGTCCAATAACCTAGTCCCACAAATGCTTGAGTCGGATGAAAAGTGGACGGCGGTGAAAGCTTTTGCAACAAGAATTATAGTGGAACTTCGCATCATTGATTGGGGGCGACGGAATGATGGTAGTCGAACGGAGTAGCAAGAACAACTGACATATTGATAAAATGCAGCAAGACAAACAGCAGACGAATGTAAATGACAATTGGGCTTATTGCACACGTCAAGGTGTCAAGGTGACTTAAGGATGAAAAATATTTGACCTCTTTAGCGATAGCGTCTGGAAATAACTTCAGGCAAGTTCGCAATTCGCTGCTGTCTTTGGGTTACAGAACTGGCATATTTTTTCCTATTCACTTTAGAGTGGTTGCGTTCGCTATGAGATTTTCCCAATGTTGTTGTTTTTTTTTTGTTTGCATCAACACAGGGTGAAAAGATTTGAAAGAATCAGCTGATTGGCTGATGTCGCATAGTTTGTGTTGTTGATATACGAAAAAATTGACAGAGGCTACGCTCATATTGCCTCATTGCCGTCTGAACAACGACTGATGGGACGAGTGTGTGAATTCGTGTGAAAAGAGCGAGCACATTTCTGCATTCTTTCCAATGACGTGGCAGCCGAAGTTACTCTCACAATTTCGTGTTTCGCCATAGTGCTTGCCCAAACCTAGAAATCTATCCTCCTTACATCAACAATTTATGTTCACTTGCGGTAATTTTAGCTGCATCTGATGGGTGCATAATTTAGGAATGCTGGTTCATCTTACTGTTTTAAAAATTTAAATAATATTTAGCTCATTGTTGTAAACACTTACCAGTTTGATTTCCTGTACGCTCATATTTTATAGTTATATCAATTTTAGGTGAATTGTTTTTTTTTAGATAATGATGTAGTTACTGGTGTTTATTTAATTGTTGCTTGATGTTTATTTTTATTTATTTGTGAGTTTAACTTTTTTAATTTTTGATTACTTTGTTAAAATTTTGGTTTATTATTTGTTTTTATCTATTGGCTTGATTTTGGTTTATTTTTAGTTTTTATTTATTTGTATAATTTGGTTTATATTTAGTTTTAATTCTCATTTTTTCATATTAATTGTTTTTTTAACACTTTAACGACCGGGCACGCCAATTGGCGTCACATATGAAATAATCATATTGCGATATGTAATCATGTAAAGCTATTTGACTTAAACTAGCTAAAAACTTCAAATACGATGTCTAAGTAAGCATCGTATTTAACACCGTTATCTTCACATAATTTCATATTTTGTGAAAATTAAAGCCATTTAGCTCAGTTCATGATAAACCGTCGCGTAAATTGCAATAAAATACGTTTACTTGTAGTGTAGCTATCACAAAATTTGAATTAAATTTTCGTTATAAGAAAAACTAAAATTATAGTTATACTATTTGGCTGTCTGCTTCTACCTTTAAATTGAAATCCTGATAACAATGGAAAACGATTACGAAAATATATTTTTAGAAGAAGAAAATTGGCTAATGTTTTGTCAGATATTCTAGACGATTATGACCATAGTGACACTCGTTTTTCTACAAGGCTTCGTCCGCGTGTTCTACGTGTAGTTTATACCGATTCTGAAGAGAAACACGATGTTGAGTCCGAATGAAATGATGATGACCCACTTCGAAATAATCTGCCATTTGAAGGTAACCCAGGACTACCATTTAATATGTCCATGAATTTTTATTTCAATATCTAAATTACTTCAAAATACACAAGAATTTGAAAAAAATATCAATGGTTTTTCCCCATTTTTTAAAAATGCCTCCGGTAACAGGTCACAGGTTCATAGCAAAACTCGCCGGTCGATAAAGTGTTAATATCAATTTTTACTTATTTTTAAATTTGTATTTATTTTTATTTATTTACGTTATTAGTTTTTATTTTTTTTCGAATTTTATTTTTTTAAATTTGTATTTTAAATTATTTTTTAATTTTTGTTTAAATTGTTTTTATTTTAAATTTTTATTTATTTGCTTTGTTATACAATTTTTATTTTGATTTAATTTTTATTTATACTATTTTTTTTAATTTTTATTAACATTTTTATTTATTTTATAATATTTCATTTATATTCGCATTTTTTTTTTTTGAATTTCAAGTTTTATATTTCTTCCTTTTTATTTTGTTTATTTCCAATTTCTATTTGTTTCTTTAATTTTCGTTTATTTTAAATTCTATTTATTTGTTAAATTTTCTTTTATTTGTAGTTTCAATTCATTTATATTTTTTTATTGCGTTCTTATTATCCCTTTTTGATGTGTATTTATTTGTTTAATTTTACTTTGATTTTAATTTTTAATTATTTTTGAAGTTATATTAATAAAGAATATTTCTTTATTTTTATATTTGATTACTTTTTATTATTTTCATTTATTTCAAATTTTATTTATTTAGTCCTGAATTTAAATTTTTAAATCGTTTTGAATATCAATTTTAATTTTTGCTTATTTATTTTTGAATTTTTATTTATTTGATTAATTTTCCTTGGCTTTTAATTTTTAATTTAAATTCTTGTTAATTTTCATGATTTATTTATTTAATTTTTTTATTTTTATTTATTTGTTAAATTTTTGCTTATTTTTAATTTATAATTTTTTTATTATTTTATTTTATTTTTATTTACTTTGAATTGGATTTAGTTTTTGTTTTAATTTTTAATTTTTATTGTTAATTATTTTGAAGTTTTAATTTACTTTTTATTATTCTTTATGTTTATTTTTGATTACTTTCCAGTTTTATTTATTTATTTAATTTTCATTTATTACAAATTTCCTTTATTTAGTCCTGCATTTGAATCTTCTATTATTTTTGGATTTCAATTTTAATTTGTATTTTTTGTTTTTTAATTTTAATTCAAATTGTTGTTAATTTTTTATATTTTATTTATTTAATTTTTATTGAATTATTTTATTTATTTATTTGTTTAATTTTCGTTTACTTTTAATTTCTAATTTTTATGTGTTATTTTTTTTTGTTATTTTTATTATTTTATTTTTGGATTTAAATTATTATTTTTGTTAATTTTTAATTTTATTTATTTAATTTTTAATTTAAATTATTAATTTTATTCATTAATTGGTTGGTTGGTTGGTTGGTTTAAGGGTGACCCCGCATCGGAGTGCCCCATAGACCGCAACTTGGGTCCGTTGTGTTGCTCTAGAGCTCATTATATTGTATGATTATTTTTTAATTAGTTTTTAATTAGTTTTTAATTTTTATTTATTTAATTTTTAGTTTTTATTTATTTTCTTAATTTTCGTTTATTTATAATTTTTAATTTTTATTTGACGTTTTATTTAAATTTGTATTTTTATTTTTCTTTTCATTTTATTATTTTTTATTTATATTTATTTGTTCAATTTTCATTTATTTTTTATTTGAATTTTTTTTATTTTTAATTTAAATTTTTTAATAGTTTTCAATTTTAATTTAATTAATTTTTAATTGTTTGTTTAATTGTCATTTATTAATTTTGTTTTGAATTATCTTTGAACTTTAGTTTTTACTTTTCTTAATTTTTAGTTTTTATATTTGTTTAATTTTAGTTTTTATTTTCGTTTAGTTTTAATTTTTATTTGCTTATTTCTAATTTCTAATTTTTGTTTTCCCTTATTTTGGAATTTTTTACTCACTTCTATTTAAGCTTTATTTTTTTTTTGCTTGCTTTTTTGTGGGGCAAATGGAGGGCAAAATGTCACGAAATTAATCAAAATTACGTTGTTTTTGTTTTCTGTTACTTGGTATAGCTAGTTTTGCATTTTTGTTAATTTGGTAGATAATTATTTTTTTTTTGCTCTCATTTGTTTATTTGGTTTTATTTAATTTTTTAATTTTTATTGTGGTTTATTTTCCGCTTATCCTGTTTGCATTAGCCACTAATCTCCTCTATTATGCAAATATTTATATATCTACTTCAGTGTATATATATGTATATAATTTGGTTTGCAACAAATGTTTTCAATTTCACTTTGTTTTTTTTTTTGTTTTGCTTTTTAATCGATTTGCAAGTAGCTAAGTTAATAATTTAAGTTTAATGCATTGTTGGTTTCAAAATATTAAGCCTTATTTACAAACTGCCATCAGCCAAATGCTTAGTAAATATTTTTGTATTTTTTTTTGTAATTTTTTATTTTTTTACTTTTTACTTAATGCTGACATTCATTTTTATTCATGTATGTACGTGGTTATTAAAACCAAACCCATCACCACATGCAAAATATGAATTTAAGCTTATTTATGAATATTTCTTTAATACTAGTTTTTGCGCTACGGCAGAAGTTGTTAAAAAACGCTGCACTTTATTAATTTTTTGTTTGCTATTTGCTGGCTTTAAACTTTGCTTATTTTCTGTACTTTTTTTTATGTAGCGGCAACGTAGTTGTATTTACAAAATAATAATAAAAAATGCGGTCGCTTGCACATTGCAGCTGGGCCTTACGTCAAAGGTGGAGGATACATATACAACTATAGTTACACACACATACATATATGTATATAAAAACTTTCAATCAAACAAAGAGCATAAAATGCTTAAAGAATTTTAACTAATGGACAGATTTGCTTGAATGGCGTGGACGAATATATTTTATGATATTATTTTTTGTTTTTTTTTCTCCAAATCCACTTTAAATTACCTTAAGGAAATGAAATGTTTTGCGTTGCGCAAGCTTTCTGCTACTTCGTTTTGTGTGAAAAAAAAATATTTTCTAAGAAGAATTTTTTTTTCATAAAGAAGGTAACATTTTTCGGCGCCAACGTCTTTTTAATTCATAATTTTACCTCACTGCTTTCGGATGGTCAGTGTAACTCAAAGTAAATACCGTAAGTGGACATCAGTACCCCATCAACAGCAGTTCTAAAACGATTGGAGCTGCGTAAACACGAATTTGGCTGGCGAAAACGGATATGCAGTGTGCGCCAACAACTTTTCAATTTACATAAGCATTGCTTTTTTTTTTTCAACAAAAAAATATGGAATTAACACTCTAAAACTAGCTTAAGTGGATGGACTCAGGAAACCTAGCAAACAGCCAATGCTAATGATTTTGAATTAATGCAAAAAAAAAAAAACAAAAAAAAAATCTGGTCATCAAACTGACCTCTCAGTTGTGCTTTTACAACTCTAGACGAATTAATTTGTTAAAAAAACACACACACACATATATAATAATGCTAGTAAAACACATACATATGTATCGACTTGTAGTGGTAAAGCAACATAAACACACACACGCACAGAAATTTGCGCACGACCAAATATACAACAATCAACAAGAAATGAGGAGCTTACTGAAACTGTTGGACGAAAGATTGTTAGGTGATGATATTTGTGAGCGTGTGTGCGAGTGCGTGAGTGTGAGTGAGTGTGTTTTACATGAATACAAACTTTATCGTACACTCGTTTTGTTCTTCGTTTAATTGGACGCAATAAAATTTTATTAAAATACCTTTGTTTAATTTTTTTTTTGTTTACTTCACACATACACATATGTAAATTTATACAGACAACATACACAGAATATATAAGTATTGTACATAATAAGAGGTTCTTTCTTCTAGTTGTAAGGGTGGTTGTTGCTCTTGTTTTCACTTTGCTGCAAAGAAATTAACGCATTACAACGCAATACTTACCACACACGCACACATACACATGCACATTTACGCATACTTATACATATTTATGTATATATATGCGCATATACCCCGAGCTCAGTGAATGCCGTCGCGCAACTAAATGGTGTGACTTGCCCATGCATGCATGCCTGCATGTATGTGTGTGTGTATGTATGCATGCGAACTTATTGCTTGAAACATGCACTGCCTTAAGCCCAATTGCATTGTTTCTGTGCTTTTTCTTGTTTCCCTTTTTGCTTTCAAATACCTACTTTCTTTTCGCCTTTGCCGCCTTGCACTATTCCCTGCAACTCTTTCACTTCACTTTCGCTTCACTTCTTTGTTCAACTTCACTCTTTGTTTAGCTGGAGTTAAAAGTAATTGTTCCTTAACAAACACATATTTTAATTTTAAAAACCATTTCTTTCGTCGTCGTCTTGTGCCTCAGCGCCTTGCCTACAAAATTCCGCACCTACTGGCATATGTCCAAATGTATGTGGCTTTCTAAGTTTTCCGCATTGCCGTGGCGTAATAAGTAACATTTTTTAGGTTAGTTTTGGTTCTTGAAAGCCTGAAATATGCGTATCTTTATATGTTACTCGCATATTTTTTTTAACCCGCTACTAATAATTCTATGCGTTTCTGTGTGAGTGCCCAACTTTGCTAGTCAAACTGTTAAGTGATTGAAATATCTTCGTTTCTTGTTTTTTGTTTTTTGGTTTTTGTTTTTTGTCTTAAGTACATTTCTTTTAAGCAAATTTCTTCGCTTTAAGAGAGCAAGAAAAATAGAAAAAAAACAAACACTGAGTTAAGTACGTTGCACTTTCTCTTTTGGCCGCTTAGTTACGTCTTTGTTTTTGTTGTTGTTTCTTTTTTTGTGTTTTTTGTTTTCTTTGAAGTAATAACTCTTCTTGGAGTCACTAAAACTATTTAACTTTGTTTCTAATTTTTTTTTTCATAAATTTTAATCGGCGTTAATTAAAAAAAATCTTTCTTAACCCTATTAATTACTAAGTTAAGAAATTTCAGCGCAACTTTTATTTACTTTATTTACTTAATTAATTCTTGTTTTTATTACTTTTAATTTATTTTCATCATCGTGTTCAACTATTCGTAGCAATGTATTGGTCTAGCCCACTATTTCTATGTATTTCTTGGCTGTGTAATCCTATGTAAAAAATTTGCAACAACAAAAAAACAATAATTTGCTCCTAGCCTAAGAAAATCTAGTAATAATAATAATGAAAGAATTTTTTGGTTCGCTAGAACCTGCGTGCCGGTATTTCGGTTCAAAACTCAAAGCCAATACTACTATTTTTTTAATTTATTACTCTTCCATTTTGTATCTAAATAAATGGCTTACGTGTTTATTGTGTCTTTTTTAATTTTGGTTTTTTTTTTTTTAATAATTTTGTTTTAATTTTTTTAAACTAACTTCTTTAACATTTTAAGTCCTGCTTATTTGCAATTTGGCCTTATTTTATCCACAATTGTTGTTGGTTTAACGTCATCTATGTTTTTGTTTGTTGTGCGCAGCAGCGCGCGATGGCTTGCTGCACTTCTGTTACGTCCGGGTTGGAATTGAAGAAATCTGCGTGTTGTTGCTTTTTTGTTTTGTTAATTTCAGTGATTATTAGAACGATTTATGTCATCTTCTCAGCGTCTAGTAACGTTGTTGGTATTCGTGATGCCAGCGGTTGAAGTCAATATGAAAGACAATGATGGAACCGGTGGAGAGTCCAGCAAGGAGGTATCTAAAAATTAGTGGAAATAGAAGGTAGAAAAAAGAAAATAATGATTTTCAGCCATTTTCAGTCATCAAATGCATGCAAACTTAAAAATATATTGATTTTAAATACTAAAGAATGGACACGAAAAAAACTAGTCCATTGTGTTTCCTCATCACTTGCGTAAAACTGACTGTAAATAAAAAATTAGTGCACATATTCGTAGGGTTTTATTAGCGTTATTAATTTGGCGTATTTAGTTTTTGTAACTTCTACGTATTCTTCAAAATTTGTTCGGCTATGAGTGAGCTCGCGGAGCAATTTGTGCGCGCAAAGCAAGACAATGGAAATTTGTCGCACAATGCCGAAGCAAGAACTTTAAATTGTCGGTTAAAGTACGGTCACTTACGTGCTAAAAAAGTTTAGTGAAACCTTGTCGGGTGAACGAAAGCTTAAAAGTGGAAGAAAGAAAGGATTTGGGTCTCAGTCACAAGCCAAAGAAGTGGCCTCATTATTTCGAAAAAAGTTGATCTTTCACTTCGAAATGGAATAAAAAAGGTACATAAAAGGTGAGTGTACCAGCTGTTGCATAACCAAGTACCCATTAATGTAACAATAAGTGTTAAAATATACAAGGTGGCGCAAAACGGAAAATGGAATGGAAGGCCCCAGACCACCACTCAAAAAATCGCGTTTGGAGAAGTCAAAAATCAAGTCGATGCTCATTTGTTTTTACGATTGCAAGGGAATTGTCCACAAGGAGTTCGTTCGGAGTCGACTTGAAACTGTAGGTCCCTCCATTTTGTGGAAAAACATTAAGACGCACACCACAAATAGGAGGAGGAGCTCGGCCGAACACCCAAAAAGGGTGTACGCGCTAATTATATATATATATATATAATGGGTTAAAATATTCCACAGAAATATTACTCGTGGAATTCTATTATATATAGGTGTTTCACTCAATAATTATTTTAGTCTTTTTCCCATGCTTTCGAAAAGCGCTCAAGTACATGGAAACCAGGCCATAGTAACGAGTGTAAGGTCGGCCGAAGCGGAGCCACGAGAAGTTCCCTTCAGCTAGATAAAGGCTGAACTAGAGTCTCACTATTATTTTTATTATTATTTTTATTTATACCAACATTTGTAAGACTAAATACCAAGTTGACAAACGACTGGACTATAAGGAACAAAGTTTTTGGTTCAGTGATCGACGAGTGTATTTTAATTTCTTCTTTTGTATTTAATTAAGCTTTTTTGTTTACAAAATTTCGCAATATTTTAAGCTTAACAGAAAGTCTAAAAAGTGCCTATAAAGTCAATGAAGTGATGAGCCGAAAGATGAGTAAGAACGAAAACTTTATTCGCTTTTTTCTCGAAATGCGTTTTTTTCCGCACTGTCGAATATAACTCAAAAAGTAATCAAGATATCAACTTAAAATTTTACCCATTTTTTTTTTCATATGCAGGCCTTTTGCATGTATCTCACATTTTATGTTAATTACCGCTAAAAATATTGTTTCGATCAATTTGTTTGTACAACAAAAAAAGTGCAATTTTTTTCTCTTTCACTTTAAATTTTCATTGTTTTTTTTTCGTTAAAAATTGGTAAGTGCAAGGCGGAATAGCTTATTTTAATGAAAATTTTTTCTCTGGTTGATTTTAGTTGATTAAAAGAGGCTGCACATTCCATGGCGCAAATTAAAAGCGCCACGTTTGAGCAGCTGTAGCGCCGCCATTTTTTTTTGTTTTTTTTGTATATAAAAAAAATGTTGTGTATTGATTTAAGCATAGATCTTAATATGTAATTTACTTTAAGATAATAAATATTCTCAATTTTTCGCAAAAATTATTCAAAAACTCGCTGTCTGGAGGAGCTGCCCGCCTTTAATTATTTCTGTTATTATTTTTTTTTAATATTTTTTATTTGATTTTAGGCTTTTTTGTCACGTTAAAATCCCCATTTGCTCACTTGAACACAAGGCGTAGGTATTCATTAAAGGTGGTGGCACTAGACCAACAACACTCTTATGTACGTTTGATTGTCAAAGCAAAGCATTAGGAAACATATAACGAATTCGCCTTGTTTCAACTTAGTTGATTTACCAACACCACCGCCTTGCTTGAACACAAACCAAAAACACGCTAAAACAAAGAAAAATTTGAAAACAATATCTTTCCATTTTACATAAATCATGTTTCCAGTCAAAATATGTGACTTAAAGGAAAAAATTAAAAGCAGAACTTTACGTCACAACTAAATATATATTAAATTTTATTGAAAGTAAAGGGTGTGTATTACTGTTCAGAACTTACTTTTGATCGTGTGTCAACGCCAGTGAGCGAATCGCCGCATTACATGCAGGGAAGGCATATAAAGGCGCCAGATTAAAAGTCCGCCAAACTTCCACTATGCCGCGATCGCCAGCGGTCATCAGATATTCACCATCACGCGAAAGCAGCATGCACTAGGCAGAAAAACGATACAGAATTGCAAAGGGTGAGTATTAGAAATTAGAAGTAAGTAAAAATAGAATATAAATTTATGTTTTACAAAAAAAATTCTATTCACTCGCTGCGTAAAAGATTGTAAAAATTTTAAAGTAATTAATGATGTGGCAAGTCTTTGGTTCAGAAACTCAACTCTGGTACAGTGCCAACTATAAGCTGAAGCACAATATGAGCAACAAAATTTCCCAAAGTTCTACAGCTTTTTCCACGTAAATTTCCACGTAATTAAAATATAAAAAAATCGGTGTTTTATTTTTCCCATATTTCGCTGGTATCTTAAGAATATATTGTGATATTTTCATGCGGAAATTCACAATATTATAGCTTCCACAGCCCATTAACTAGCTACAGTCGGACTGATGAATATTTTTTTGGTTTTTGTGTTTCAGATAAATAGAAGAGCCAAAATGGACAACACCGTGCAGATCCAATTTTTCGGGAGGCTCAACTTCAGCGCCATTTTTTAAATAAAAAAAAATTTTTTTCGTTTTTGTATGTAAACGAAGTTAAATAAAAGGCCTAAAAAATTTAAGTATCCTTTTCCATTTATTTATTGTAAAAAAGATTCCTGAAAACACTCTAAATTTTCGAGCTATAGACCACCGGGACCCCTTAAGGCACGATTATGTTTTTTGTACCATTACTTATTAACTTATTTATTTTTCTATTCACTCAATAAAAAATATTTCATGCAAGCTAGTAAAAGCATAGTTTTATTAATGCCAATCTTTTTCACACAATGTAGTATGAAGGCAATTTATAAACGCTCGTTTTATCGTAGAGAAACCAATGACGACAGCTTTGAATTAAATAAAGCGCGGTTAAATTTCAAGGGCCGATATTGAATGTGAACCACACCTAAACGTCAACGACACCGTTGGACTTCTTTCTTTGGGGTTATTTGAAAGAAAAGGTGTACGTCGATAAGCCAGCAACAATTCAAGAGCTAAAGGATGATATAATTCGGCACATTAACGACATAAAACCTCAATTATGCCTCAGCGTCATCGAAAATTTGGACCATCGGATGGAGGTGTGCCGGCGAAGCCGCGGCGGTCATTTAGCCGATATTTTGTTCCATACGTAAATGAGCCATACCGATATTATCAAAATAAAGAGAAATAACAATAATTTCCTAAAACATTTTATTTTATTCAAAATCAACACCGGCCCTTGAAACTTAACCACCCTTTATTAGATACCCGTAACGATTTTGCCAAGAGGACATTTCCGGAAAATCCAGTTCTGACTTTTGCTACATAAAATGGATAAGAGACTGAAAATTGCATTTGGGAACATTGATACTTTGGCTTTTCAAGAGATAAGGGCAATCAGTGAGAATTTGTAGAAGATTGAAGATAGAGGTTAACTATAAGATAGGTCCAGATCTACGGCTATTCAAAAATTGTAAATTTATCAGCTTGAGACGAGATGCATGGGAAGGAGTATTTATATGCAATTGAAGCTTAAACGCTTTGTTTTAAGCATATCATACATACGAATTTTATACAAAACAATTCACGAAGAGTAGTTGTAAAAATTTTAACCGAAAAATTATAGTTCCAAAATTGTAATACCTTATGATTTTTCAGGCCTTTATTTTGAAAACTTTGTATTTTTTTTATTTTACTTTTACAAAAAATTTTTCCAATAAATATTTTGAAAATTTTTTTAAAGCTTTTTTTTTAATTTTTCAATAAAGTTTTCTAAACAAATATTTTCATATTAAAAACAATATTTAAAGAAATATTTTTATTAAAATAATTTTCTAAACATATATTTTTATTGAACAAAATTTCTAAATAAATTCATTTTATAATAATTAGCGCGTACACCATTTTTGGGTGTTTGTCCGAGCTCCTCCTCCTATTTGTGGCGTGCGTTTTGATGTTGTTCCACAAATGGAGAGACCTACAGTTTCAAGCCGATTCCGAAGGGCAGGTATTTTTAAGAGGGGTTTTTTCTTGGCAGAAATACACTCGAAGGCTTGCCATTGCCTGCCGAGGGGCGAGTGCTATTAGAAAAAACTTTTTTCTTCACAAATCTCAAAATTGATTGACATAAGACGGAGGCAGGGGCAAACCTCTATGCATATCGTATTCCTGTCATGAAAAAGGTCCTCATAAAAAACCATTCGCCGTTTGGAGTCGACTTAATACTGTAGGCGCCTCCATTTGTGGAAGAACATCAAGACGCGCGCCACAAATAGGAAGAGGAGCTCAGCCAAATACTCGTACCCAGCCGAAGTGTGCGTGATAATTATTTATTTTTTAAGACGTCATTTGCAAGAATTATAAATCTCCCGTTAGGCTGACTAATTTTGAGCCACCTTGTGTTATCTGTAACCGCAGTGAATTCATGCCAAGTCTAACCACATGGATCTATTTTCGATAGGGGCATTCACCACAATTGAAAGTTGAGGCTTTGACCAGAACGATCTCGCAAAATTACAAGTTGAAATTCTTATCCCGATCTCTCTGACTTGACACGTAAGCAGATCACAAATGGTCAATGGCACCTCGATTCTGGGTCTGCTCTGGGATATTAGCTCTGGGGTTGACTGCTCAGTCAACTCATCTGACAAGCAGTTTTCTACAATGTTCCTGTGATCAGGTATGTACGATCAGCTTATCAGGTATATGGGCTTGATATCAAAGTACCTATTCGGAGGCTATCGAATGCTTCATAGATGGATAAAATAGGTGGACGCAAGTTCCAAAAGAAGATCCAGACTATTTTTTTTTTGACGTACTGAACCAAATCTGAATAATTTCTCTATGCCAGGTTGGGAAAATTCATGTTTAAATGATCAAAAATTACAATTTTGACTACATTTGGTAGTTCAACGTACTACTTCTTACTGTCTAAACCCATTTTGACATAAAATATAGTATTTGCCTTAGATGTACCGTCTGTCGATTTTCCAGTATTAGATTCATATGAAGTTATTCACAAAACAACTCAAGTAACAGTAAATGAATAGATACCGTAAATTCAATAGACTTTTTATATCCCAAAAACAAAAAAAAAGAGTTATTGGGTATGAAAATTGGTTTAAAAGGGCAAACAGTCTACTAGAAGGAAGTGTTACAACCTTAAAAAAATATATCCCATGATGTTACATAACCTCAAATATAGCCTTTTATTTATATTTTTTTAAAGCTGGAATATCTCGTAAATGTAATGTGGTATGGCTATTCTGTGTTCAAATTATGATTTGGCCCGTCAAGAACCTTCGGAAAAGTGCACTCTTGCACTCAGCTCTGAAAGTCAACCAAATTTAGGTAGTCTATGTAGGCCTTTAAAAATTATGAAAAGTGCATTTACTGTTACTATACAACTATGTTGGAATATATCTGATCAAAACTCTGTTCATTATCCAAAATTTAATGTCTATATTTTCCTCACCTGCAGGTTATCATTGTGCGTCTCGTGGCGCAACTTTTTGCCGTTGATGGTGTACGCAGCCACATTTCCCTTATCATAATTGACAACAATGAAGCCCTCACGAGACATGGCAATCAACTCAGGTGAATAGAAATCCATAGGCGGATCAAGCGAACGCAGGAGGTCACCAAATGTGGTATGTATCAGTACCGGACCGTCTGTAAAGAAAGAAAAAAGGAAGAAAAAATAAAATCAGAAATGAATTTCTTACTGGTTTGCTTTCATTAAATTTTAAGTTGACATTTAAAATTGGAGATTTATTCAGACCATTTTTGGTGCATTAATAAACTTTTAGCTGAAGTTCTATGTTTGTATACATTTATATACTTAGTCTATACTCACTTGTCGATCCCGAGACGACTAAGCCCAGCTCAGCGCTAATCACAACCGAAGTCACAGCTTGTTCATGTCCTGTCAAAGTTGCACGCGGCGTTGGCACATCACCCTCACCGACAATACTCTGAGTGCGAGCATTCCAGTGCCACAGCAGCACTGTGCAGTCTGCCGAACCCGATGCGATATAACAATCCGACGTAATGTTGCATTCGGAGCGCGCCAAACAGGTAACAACACCGAAATGACCGAATACTATTTGCACGATTTTAGCTAGAAGAAGAGCGAATAGTGGGAGAACAGAATTCTAGTTAAGCATCTTCAGACTTTTCGGGAGACTAAGAAAACTCTTGGACTGTTATTATTGTAATGATGGCTTACCAGTTTCGGTGGCAAATACGCGGAAGCTGTTATCCCAGAAGCCGCAAGCAATCAGAAAACGACTGTCTACAGTTGTTACAAAACAATTGGAGCGGATCTTCAGCATTTGACTGAAATTATCACCCAAATGACGACGATTCATTGGGTTGTTGTGACCTGTATTTTGTGCAGCTGAGGGGGGAAAGAAGAAGTAAGTCAGAAAAAATTAGTTTCCAATTCCATCCCACAACACTATTTTCGAATGCGAAACTTACACAACACTGGGTCGATGGTCAACGGCAGATTAGAGCCAGGCGATTGCGGTGATTCTGCATAGCTGGGACTCTGGACGGATGCGGTGTAATTGCAATTCCAGCGATTTACGGCAAACTGATGGCCCGCAGTTACGGTCACTACCGACGGCAATGACAATTGTGGGTAGGTGTTGGCAGAGATGTGTATTATGGGTGAGTTCTGGTAGAATTTCAGCGACATGCAAAGATCATCGGGCATTGCACTGAACATCATGGGCGATAGGTGCATCGCCGAACTGCGTGGTGGATGTGGTTCCATCAAGAGTTGGCTGGGTGTTTGGCCGAAGTTACGTATTTGATTCTCAACTGCCTCACGCATAACGGGATCGTTAATTGCATCCAAATCCACACTACCTTCATAGGTTAAGTAGTAGAATACATTGGTCGCGCGTATAGCTTCGGGCCCACGTTGCTTGTAGCCGAAAATCAGATCGATCCATTGATGCAATTGGCACGAAACGAATTCAGATTCCAAAGCCATGCGATTGATGCGCACAAATTCTTCGGGACTCTTAGACCAGGGCGGCAGCTCGACATCGTTGACGAGTGTGCCATCTTCGCGATGCCCTAGCCGATAACTAGATGAGTTATAGAACATTTCTGGCAGGAAGTACCACTCAGGTATGAGTTCTTTAACGTCGGATGTATCGCGTTGACAATTTTTCCACGATAGTGAAATGGAGGAGAATAGACGATCGGGATAATCGAATTTACCGCCTTGCAGAGCCAAGAACATGGTGGTGAACGGTTCAACGCGTACCAGCCAATTGAGCGTGAAACTTGAAGTCGAATAGTGTGTGCCATAGTGGAATGGTGGTATTGTGTCACTCTCCCAGCTTTCGTAGCGTTCTTCGAAGTAGGCGCGTCGAGAGGGATTCAGCGCACCAATCGGTTTCGACAGATCGCGATAGTTCGAAGGCAAACTCAGGTCCAGTTCCTTGGTGTCATAGTTGGTGAGTACCCATGGGAAGACCGGGTACTGATTGAGGTCATTGTAGGTGCGTCCCGCTATTGTGTTGAGGAACATTAGATACTCGAAATTCGAGATTTCACGTCGTTGCCACTTCTGTGTCATGTTGGAGTTACGCATCAGTTGACGTGGCGACATCATCGAAGCGCGTCGGGTTTGCGGTATACCATATTTGATGCCCACACCAACGCGTGGCAAAGCCTTGATCACTTTCTTCACCGTATGTTGGTCGGGGAAAGCGAAGAGTATAGAGGTGCGACTGGCTAAGAAAATTTCCAATGCAACATTTTGCAGCAAATAGCGGCGCGAAAAGATGGCGCGCACTTCTGAGAAATACCACTTGCCATGCAAGTGATCGCAATACTTCAGCACCTCCGGGTCGATCTTTTGGAACTCGAGATGATCCTCGTCAACTTCAAAGAACATCTCAGTGCTAGTGATGGACACAGTACCCGGAGCGACTACACCGGGTGCAATGAGTTTCGCCTTAGTGCTAATGTTCACCGGTCCAGTCAAGTCAAGATCTAATTCACGATCTTCGATCAAGAGCTCGGCGTCATCCAACAGATCAGCTGTATGCTGTGTGGACTGATGTGCACGCGAGACGGCAATCTGTGTGTGGAATTCGTCACGTGTCTGCAAAATGGCATCTTCGGGGGCACCATTTTCGATGGCCGCCTTCAATGTAGCCTGAGGGTGTGATGAGCCACGAGGATTTTGCACCATGCGCTTGCGTCGACGCGCATCATCTTCCCACGCGTCCAATTTCCAGAAAGTTTGTTTTTGCACAGTACCGCTGGCATCGCCCCAGGCACCATGTCTATTGCACATAATATTGCGTACCTTCTCCAATAAACGACTAGCAATTACATTGTCACGTCTGCGTGCCGCAGTGATTAGATGGTCGCACATGCGCTCCTCCTCGCGCCGCTCCAGTAGAGTTTGCGCGCATTGCGACTCGAAATCGGCATGCTTGAGCACATCATCAGCACGCATACGATTCAATATGAATTCAGCTTCATTGGCGACACGCACAATGTGATCCTTCATGGCGTGCGACAACAATCGACCCTCATTAATCAATTCGATAAAGGCGAGACCGGCATGCTTCTGCAGGCTATTCTGCCATTCTTGCGAACACAACAACATCACCAATTCAACAACGGAGTGCGAGTTTTTGAATGTCGTTAGGCCCTTACCCTCCATCAGCAGCTCTTGACCATGTGAGCCAACGAGTGTCTTTGAGAGGAACGGCGCAAAATCGACCATAATTTCACGTAGCAACGGGCACACCGGACCCAAAGCCACCTCAAGCTTTTGCGTAAGACTCGCCTCACGCGAGGGCGTTGTCATCGGCAGCTGGCCAACGAGTGGTGGTTTCATTTGTAGCTCATCAGAGCGTGTGCCACGCTGACCCACATTGCCGGCAGCCGTGGCAACGCCCGCACCTGATGCGCCGGATGTTGCTGCATAACTGTCCGGTACGCGTACAACCGATATTTCCGAATCGGGTTTGTCGCCACGTTCACCACCCGCACCCACCAACTGATGGCCATGATGTGCTTGCATTAGCTGAGCACCCTGCGGTTGGCCATGTCCTGTCGGCGCCTGTTGTTGTTGCTGTTGCTGTTGTTGTGATTGTTGTGATTGTTGTTGTTGATGTGCTTGGTGCTGCAGGCCATCGATGTCACGCATTTTCACATCCACCACTGACATGCCACCACCCGATAATAAACCACCTGCGGTGGCCTGCACACCCGCATCCTCATTCAAATTGACATCTGTCCAGCTTTCGTCATTCGAGTTTGTTGGCTTGTTGTCATCAGCCAGAATTTCACTCGACGATTCCACTTCAGGAACTTCGTTCTCCGTGGAATTCATGTTCAACGAACCGACATCCGAGTCGACGCTCTGTATGTTGCCGGATGTGCATTTTAATGATTTGTATGGTTGTTGTTGTTGTTGTGCGGTTGTTGGTTGTGAATGACGAAATGAAAATGTTGCGATGTTGGCCATCCGTAGTCAGCAATGGAAGCGTTGTTGAATTTTATTGGTTTTACACAAGAAATTTGTTATTTCCGTGCATGTCGGTGGCAAATAAATTATGGAGAGCGGGCGTGGAGAGGCAGTATTGGGGGAGGATTGAAGAAGAAATGAAAAGAAAATAGAAATTAATTTTACGATTTTACTATATCCGGGAGTATGATGTTTTTTTGTTTTTTTTTTGTTTCAGTATGTACGTGGTTATGATTGGCTGCTTGCGGTGGAAATTCTACTAAACTGACGAGATTGACGATTGACAATTGCGCTGTGAACAAAGCGATACGGAAGTGAGAAATAAATGACGGTGCCCAACTACTTACCCAATTAATAGAAATGCTAAATTACTAATCCAAGTAGTGAAATGGAGAAAGAGTTCTAGAAAAGTGGTATAAATATTACACGCTTTTGAGTCACGAGAAATTTAAAAAAAATGAAAAAAAATCGATTGTCTTAGCTATTACATAAAATAGGCGATACATCAGGCTCAGCAGAACGCGGAGGGTGTTAAATCCAGAATCAATTGCCGGTAGCCCAGGCGCAGACCGCAGTTTTATTGTACATACTTATGCACATATTATTATTATTATTATTAGAAGGCCATTACGCACTGCGACCAGAGCTGATCTATTGTGAAAGATCTGGTTTTTGTAACCCTCGAGTTTTAGGCTTTTTAAAAATTTTAGCACAATTTTAAGGTTTGTTGTTCCAAAGATTGCATGGAGATACTACGATACCACCAAGGTGATGAAGTCTCTGTCTGCCTAACGTAGGACTTTCACAAAGCACATGTTCTGAGCTTTCTATGTCCATTTCGCAAAAGCGGCAGAAATTGGTCTCAGATAGACCAATATTATTTAGATGATACCCCGGCTGCAGTGACCTGTAAGATATCCTGTTAAAAGACGAAGAGCTACTCTGCTTAGTGAGACTAGCTTGTCAGATATTCCTTTGTTGGGACTTAGAAATAGTTTGGCTTGACGCTGACCGGCACAGTTTAGCCAGTGTGCAGCAAATTTATCTTTCTTCCCATTTCCTAAGGAATTCATTAATGTGGCTTTTTGTGAGCCCACAGAAAGGCTCAGGACCAGTAAGTTGCATATTTGCTCCTTGTTTTGCAAGGTTATTAGCCACTTCATTTCCCTCATGCCCCGGAATCCAGCCTAGTGTTACTATGTTGAGATTTCCTAACGTGTTGAGAAGGTTTAGGCAATCATTTACCAATTTAGAGGTGATAGTTGTTGATAGAAGGGCTTTTAGAGCCGCTTGGCTATCTGAAAGTATGTAGATGTGAGTACCTCTCATTTCCCTGCTAAGGCATTCTCTCACACATATTTCAATGGCATGTATTTCTGCCTGGAATATTGTTGGGTAGAGTCCCATTGGAATCGATTTTTTTAATCTAGGCTCATTGATTCCTGCCTCGGTTCTACCATTTTCTAATTTGGACCCATCAGTAAACTATAGCTGAGAGCCAGGTTTGAAAGTAATAGAATTAGTTCTCCAGTCTGCTCGAAAGATACTGGAATTTATTGTATTATGAAAAAGGCCGATATTCAAAAACAACATTTCGCAGAATTAGGGATGAAGAAAATACCGTGCGAATGACAAAAGGACGACAATTCGAAAGGTTGGTGAAAATTTTTCAAGAAACTGGTTCTACCGACGATAGAAAAAGGACTGGCAGACAAAAAGCTGGACGTTCTGTTCAGAATATTGCTGGTATAGCTTAAAGTGTTGCTGAACAACCTTCAACATCGATATCCCGACGTTCTCAACAATTAGCCATTAGCATTCATGAATCGACTGTTAGGCGGATATTACATAAGGATTTTCATCTGTCTCCTTACAAAATTCAACCAGCATACGAATTGAAGAATGGATTTGTCAACAAGCAAAATAGCCAACCTGGGTAGAAGAAAACCGTCGGGTAATTTCAGACAAATCATTACTCCCACCAAAAGGTGCTTGGGGTGGTTTTTGGGCTGGTGGAATAATGGGCTCATTTTTCGTGGCAGAATGAAAAGGAAAGAGATGTTACTATTAATAAATATTGCTATAGACAGCAGGATGATGCCACAAGTCACACAAAACGGGAAACCATTGCCTTATTGCGATTTAAGTTTCGCGATCCATTAATTTTGTGTAATGATGACATAAACTGGCCACCTGGGTTATGCGATCTAACACCAATATACCACTTTTTGTGGAGTTTTTTGAAAAGCAAAGTCTATGTGAATAAGCCAACAAAGATTCTAGCGCTGAAACACAATATTCGGTTCGTGATTGCTGAACTCAATGCGCTAATGTGTGAGTGAGTCCATGAAAATTTTAATTCTCCTATGGCAGTCTGTAAATTTACTCATTGTGGGTATTTAGATGATGTCATTTTTCACATACAATTATTAAGAGACGTATTTTGAATAAAAATAGTGAAACCTAAAATAATCTACATTTTTGCATGTTTTATTTAGAAAAACACATCATCAAGGCGAGTATTTTGAAAGACTCTTTATATTTAGTTCATAACAAACATTGTAACAATGTAAGTTATATATCTCAAAGTTTCAAACTTTATAATAGGTTCGAAAAAATTCCACAAATTTTCATCAAACTATTTATTCAGAATTTTTGAAAAAACTCTGGCTATGCAGTTTTATAGGTCCTTAAATTTATGAGTAATATTGTGCAAGTTTGAAGAGACTTAAAATTTGCTTTGATTTTTCAACATTTTTTTCTGCCCGCGGTCTTGTGCACTTTCTTTATACGTCGAACTCTTCACTTTTTTTTCAAACTCAACGTAGATGTCATCAATATGACTTTACCTGCACTAGCTTTAGCAGAAGTTTGGATAAAAATCTCAACTTGTTCACTTAAAAGACTCAATTAAGTTAGAAAAACATAAGAAATGGCATCCGTTTCACTCTAGCTGTTCATAGTGGAATATGAAACGGCTAGAAAAGTAGTGATTTTGTAGAACAACACATGGGCTGAAAAGTGCTGGGCCAAACACATATATGGCACTAGTTATATTGCATTCACCCCAGAACGCTGATTCATGATATTCGATTCAATAGTTCGTGATTTATAGTGCTAAGAGTAACGCTACTTTTGTTATTTTCAAAACAATAGATCAAAAAGAATTTTGTGTTTTAATTTTACACTGCTTCTTGTTGGGAAAAAATATCGTTCAAGCGAAACAATGGCTTGAAAAGTGTTAAGGGGACACGCTCCCTCAGATACAACAACAAAATGATGGTTTGTTGACTTCAAACGTGGTCGTAGAGGCATCGATGATGCACAACGCAGTGAACGTCCAAATGAGACGGTAACACCGGAAAACATCAAACAAATCCACAAAAGTGTTTTGAATGATCGAAGAGTGTAGTTGCGTAGGTTAGTTGACATCGTAAAGATATCAAAAGAAAGTTGACTTTCTATTGCATTAGCATTTGACTATGGAAAAGCTCTGTTCGAAGGGAGTTTCGCATTTGCTCGCTGTTGATCAAAGACAAGAACGTCACAAGTCAATGGTAAACCTATCATACACGAATTGAACTTCGAATTGCTCCCACATTTACTGCATTCACCAGATTTGGCTCCCAGCGACTACTGTCTATTCATAGACCCAAAAAAAGCCCGCCGGTAAGAAATTTCGCTCGAATGAAAACGTTATCACTGAAACTGAGACCTATTTTGAGGCAAAAGATAAATCGTTCTACAAAAGTGGTATTAAAATGTTAGAGCGGCGCTGGTGCGATGAATTAAGCTAATTTTGACCACAAAAAAAACAAGTTTTCTTTGTTAAGCTCGGAACTTTTCAGGCCATTTGTTAAATCACCCTTTCGAATGGAGCGTAACTATTTTCAGCTCATTAACGTAGTGAAGGCACTCGAGTATCTAATCCGAAGAAATCTTTTTGGTGCAGAGCAAAAAGTATTATCAAATATTGGGCGTTGTTGTTTATAGTGTTTTTAGAAAGAATTCAGCCGATGACCCGCTTTTACTACTGATTTTCCTTTCCGACGACTACTAGCCTCGAATTATTAATCATTTTGTAAGCGATCAATTAGAGTTTACTCTCTCCTAACAGACACTTCTCTTAAGCGGGCATCTCCCATAAGCGGACACATTTTTCAGTCCGCTTAAGAGAGAGAACACTTTATTTCCTATTTTAAGTTACTACCGGTAAAGGCTTCTGTTATGCTAAAATATTTAAATTCTTTTTCTTTTTTATTGTAAATCAGTTACGCATCTCTGCTCCAATAGCAATCAGAGGTACAACAGTAATTAATTATTTATCTACCCAGAAATCAATGACAGCATACTTGTAGTTGGAGTTTTGTGGCTGTTGTTGCTATTGACTCTAGCAAAGCCAACGTTTAAGAGCGGCGCATTACTAACCGCAGCTGAGATGCATCATTCATCAGCACACAATTGTCAAATACACTTATGCAAACCTTTGTTGACATATACATATTGCACACGCATGCATAGAACAGATTAGGTGATGCTCTATGTGGAATATGTGTAGATATATGTATGCATGGTATATGCGTGTATGTATAGCACACCACATCTGTGTAATGTATGCAGAGATATGTGCAAATATATAAAGACGTGTCAAGCGCTGCATTTAACAGATGGCAGCAAACACGCATGTGACAAATGTCAACTGTCATACGCACGTCAGCCTGCTAAACTCTAAGCTATGAAATGTACAAACATATTTGTACTAATGAAATATCCAACTCGGTAGGCATAGCAACACGCACGTGAGTAAATGGGTACACATATACATATAAATAAGAGGTAATACATATACACATACACACATATAAATTCATTTGTATAACTGGGTATACATAGTTTAGCAATAGCAGGCAAGAGCAAGGAGTGGGAGAGTATGTACGTACACATAAGGTGAGTTGAGGTGAATACAGTAAGGTGCGTGAGAGAGTATGTGGTTGAGAGCGTGGGATGTGAGTGAAGTGAAGTGATTGTGTGATTGTGTGCTTGTGAGGTTTAAGCAAAATTAATACTTTCTTAACAAATGTGTGTGTAGTTGAATATTTGCATTAACATACTTACTTTTTATGTCTACACTTGCTCGCATTTACGTACTTATAACACAAAGCATGTGGCAACCGCCAATGTAAATGTATACTCAACTTTGTACCATATGTACAGCGAGCAACTTATGTGTTATAAGAATCAATCCCACTATGTACATATTTATATGGATATATGCAGAAATATACAACCATCAAATCTGAACAAGGTGGCACAAAAGTGGGCAATCAGCCCATCGTAGATTTAAAATTCTTGAAAAAGACGTCGTACGTCAATCACATATCTGACACTTGTGAACTAGGCAGCTGTAGTATATAAACAGAGAATGGAGCGCGTAAAGGTCAAAATAAAGCTCTCCATCACTCATCATATTTTATGTTTTTATTCAGTAAAAAAGTTAATCAGCAACAAAATTGCATGCTTAATTCTGTGCCACCTTGTATAAAATGTTCAGCAGTGGGTACGTATGTACTTATGTGGTCTGCGATCAAAACAACGCGAATCACGCACATTCCACACCACCACGCACGCATTCACAAACAAGTTTCACAAACCGAAATTAGCCAGAATGCCAACAGTGATTTTCAGAATGTTTTCAAGAATGTTAGTACGAGTAGCAAAGTAAAATTTTGGAGTGGCCGAATATTTTTAGTTTACTGCGGTTAGACCATTTGACGTGAATGACTATGGGGATAGAGGGCAGCTGACGCCTCACTCGTAACATACATGGGTATTTATGTATATTGGTGTAAATTTATGTACGAACAAGTTAACTCTCTGAAAAGTACGTTTTTCGTTGTGTATACAGGAATTACAGTTACCATAATCTTTAATTATTTCTATGTTTTTTGTTTTTTGATTCAGGAATATCTACGTAGTATATGTTTGTATGTATTACATAGCACAAAATATTTTGTGTGCATGGGCAGTTTTAGTAAATGAAATGTATGAACTTATAATGAAACTATAACTTATTTCCAACTTTTTTTTAACGCTTGTAATTTTTTTTTTTGCGACTTTGAGAACGGTTTGGGTGAGTTGAAAAATTACTAAAATTTTTAAACTTCGAATAACTGATTAAAAAAGCTACAAATTTAACCTTTAATGAAAATCGACAGTTTAGAAAATATAAAAAAATAATGAACATGAATATAAAAATGTTTTTATATTTTTTAATTAAAAACAAAAATTTTTAAGTTAGAATAATTAAAAAAATTTAAAAGTTCACAAAACATAAAGGAGGTAGAATAATGAAAACTAGTTATTAAAAATATATAGTTTTAATTTATATACGTTAAAAAATTTAACAGTTTCCAAAAGTAATAAAAAATAGAATAATAAAAATGTTTAATAAAATAAAATACAATTTTTATGGATATATAAAAACATTAGAACTGATATACAAAGAAAATTATAAATTTAAAAAAAAATTAACAGTTTACAAAAAATTAAAACTATGAATTAAAAAAAACTGGAATTTTTGCATTTGGAAACAAATCCATAGTTGAGAATGATGAAAAATAGACCAATGAAAATTAAAACTTAAAAAAAATGCCAGATTTATATAAAAAAAAAATTCAACAGATCACAAAAGTTAAAAAAATAGAATTATGAAAACTATTAATTAAAAATATATTCGAATTTTTATATTTAGAAAAAATTGAAAAGTTCAGGAAAGATGAAAAATAGAGCAATGAAAATAATTAAATAAAAAAATTTAATTTATTTAATACAAAAAAATTCAACAGTTCAGAAAAGATGTAAACAATTAGCAGTACTGAAATACTATTAAATAAAAAAAAACTGTATATTTATGTTAATACAGAAACAAATTCAACAGCTCACAAAAACCAAACAAATTGGAATAATGAAAACTATTAATTACAAAAAACAAATATTAGTTTATATACATAGATAAAAAAATTCAACAATACACAAAAGATGAAAAAAGGTAGAATATAAAAACTTATCGTTTCTGACCTAAACTTTACAAATATCACTTCAATGAAAATTTTGAACACTTAACACAATTAAATTGAACAAAGTATCAAGTAAGTCCATACATTTCGTGCATTTCATAAAAGGTTGATGTTATAAATATAATAAAAGAGATGTTTAACAGTATTATATTAGATCAATAATTATATAATCCTTCATTATTTACTATAAACAATAGTCTGTCCCTGCATCAAGAAACATTGTTTATCCTTGGAGCCAAAATACAGCTTCGATATCCGAAATATGTTTAATAAAAAAAAATTAGTTTACATAATAAACAATTCAACAGTTCACAAAAAAATGGGATAATGAAAATTAATAATTACAAAAAAAAACAAAAATTTTTACATAAAAAAGAATCAACTTATTCGGAATTTTGAAAACTACTATTGCACGGTCCTTACACTCACGGTATCCTCTCCGTGAACAGTGTTTATTTGCAGCAGCAGTTGTTGCATTTTACCACTTTTATAAAATATAGAATAACAAAATATGTCTCTAATACGCATTCAAAGATTCCACTTTATATAATTAACAAAAATCAGCTTCTATCCACGATTAAAATCACTTGTAGAATGCACAATATATTGAAGAAATTATATCTAGTTCTGTTATATTCCGCGAATAATTTTTGATGAAAAATCACGTATGAAAGTGCAATTATTGGTAAATTATACACGAACTTATGAACTGAACTAAGTACAAGAAAAATAATAAAACATTATTAACACTACAAACGAAAGAAGAAGGTGTTGCATCAGTAGCAAAACGGAATTGAAAGAATAATTTAAAAACGGAAATTAAAGCAAAAAAATTCAGTTGTTTTTGAGAAGCAACGATATTGTAAGATATTATAATTTTTTCCCTGCAAACACCTAAACTAACATTTTTTTGCCAACATAAATATGGCAAGGGAAGTAAAATTTCTAAATAATTTATCGTTCAAAGCAATAAGATAGTCATTTATAATGCATACAATGTAACCCTAATATATACTGGAAACTGTTTTTACGAAAACTCTTCTCAGTTCAAAAACTCCTATTAGGTATATTTGTTTCTAGTATTTTACATTAAAACTATATACTTATATACAGTAAGAATAGTTTATACTATGGCGAGAACAGTTTTTATAAACTGGGAACAGATTTTAAAACTCTTCTCAATTTATAAAAACTGTTCCCGTTTGTAAAAAGAGAAATATTTTTATTTCAGCAATTTTATACTATGTCACGCACGCTCTGAGCACAATTGACGTGACGTCGAAAATTTATTAAAACTGATATGCTTTACTACATGTATACTAAAAATATACCTATAAACACTCGTATGTACATATATAAATATATAATTGGCGCTTACATCCTTTCTGGCCAAGTTCCTCTTCCTATTCCCACAAATAGAGGAACCTACAGTTTTAAGCCGAATCCGAACGACAAAAGGTTTTTTATGAGAACTTTTTCATGGTAAAAATATACTCGAAGATTTGCCATTGCTTGCCCGACATCTTCTACCTCTTTCGTTTTGGAGTTTCGTACAAGGAGATTCGAACCTACGCACTTTCAGATGGTAGTCACATACCAATACATTCAGCTACGGCAGGCTTACTGGTATGTTGCACTAAATATTGAAATCAAACGAACCTATTTGTTACATTAAAGCTGAGAATAGCTTAAAGCATGGTGAGACCAGTTTAAAAGAACTGTTCCCAGTTTATGGAAACTGCTCCCAGTTTATGGAAACTGTTCCCCAGTTTATGGAAACTGTTCCCAGTTTATGGAAACTGTTCACAGCTTATGAAAACTGTTCCCAGTTTATGGAAACTGTTCCCAGTTTATGGAAACTGTTCACAGCTTATGAAAACTGTTCCCAGTTTATGGAAACTGTTCCCGTTTAAGGAAAGCTGTTCCCATTTGTACAAGTTTTATCTGAGGCATAGACTACATCACTCCAAGTCAATCAGATCACCTCAGATCTTACACGCTAACTTTAAGTCATCAATATCGGTACGCCAATTTTTGGTCTCACTATTCGCCTTTGGAACAGTCTCTCACATAAGTTCAAATATATTAAAAACTCGCTGCGTTTTAAAAACGAGCACGATAGCTGCTGTTATGCTCATAAAGGGCTCATAAAGGCAAACATATTATATTATATATACATACATAAATACCACATTAATTCTTCTATATGCTAATAAAATTCCTTACAAAAATTAACTAAGCTCTGAAAAACTAAATGCCCAACGCACTATTTATGCTTCCATGAACTAACAAAATATATAATACATATCTACTATACACAAATAATAGTCATATGTATGTATGTGAATATATGTTTAGTTACCCAATTGTTTATTGACTTTTGCTTAGTCACCAGCATTTGCCAGCCAAATAGGAGCCATACAAATCAAATACATTGGTATGCAAATTTCATTTTATTTTACGATATGTGTTCATACGAGGGTGACTATTTATTTAATAAGCCCTTTTGCCTCTTTAATTTGTTAGTTGGTAACTGAAATTTCTAATTAAGAGGTTTACAATTTTTAATAAAACCTGATATGGAGCAGTTTGTCCATTGAGTGCGATTTATGTAATTTAAAGTTCATGCGTTATTGGTTCCTGACGAAAAATGGAACTATTTACAATAATTTTTATGCGATAATTTAAATGCTGGCAAGGAAAATACCAGCAATTCTGTGCTAAAACACAAAATACTACATATAGTAAAAGAAGTTATGCAGAAAGAAAATTGGATAATCGACTTTGCCCCGTCTTCCATCCACAATTGCATTTTCGGATGCTCATCCCACCACAACGAATTTAGTGAAGGCCTTCGGAAATCAATTATTGTGCCCTAAAAATATTGAAGCTGTGCCATAAGCTTTCACAAAGCTGCTTACGAATGCACGTAACGACGCTTCGATCGATTAGCAAAGAAATGTAATATACGAATACAAATGCTAGCGCTTCGGTAGTGCAGTATTTCGCATTGCATTTCTGTACTGTACCTACATCTTTGAGAGTAACTCCAAAAGTTATGGGAGTCCCACTATGAAACTGTGAGATATTGTTGAGCCAAGTCCGAGCTATTGAAAATATGAGGAAAGCGTTTTTCAAAAAAGACAAAAAAGATGCATCCTAAAATTAAAAAAAAACAAATGAATAAAAGAAAACAATTATTTAAAAAAAAAAAAACATAAAAATATAAAAACTAATCTTTTTTACTTTAAAAAGTTCTGTACTAAAATGTTTGCTTTGAAATAAATTTCAAAAATTATAAAATTTTTGTTTTAAATTTTTTGTTTTCTCAGTTTAATTCTTATCGCACTCAAGCCTACAAATGAGCAGATTTTTTGAAAAATTTGCAATCTAGTGCTCAAATGCCTCCCAACGATTTACTTAACGGCAGTATAGGCATTAGTTCGATACCGGTTTAGTTCGGCTGAAAGTCCAACACTGGCAGGGTAAAGGCTTCTGATGCTTCCTCCTCGTACAAACAAAAAAAAGTAGCTTTTTGTGTACTAAAAATATAAATTGAATGGGTTACTGGGCTTTCTCTTGCTGCAGAAACACTTGTTATTATCTTCATGCCCATCAAAGGAAAAAGAAATGCCTCGGAAGTGTCTCCAGCGGAAGTGGGGAAAACGCTTTGAAAAATAATTTGAAATCATGCAAATTATATAAATCCTAGAGATATAATATTTCGAATACTATTAAAGATATTTTCAATGAAAAGTTTCTGCTTTCTTATTGTTAGATTTCAATATAGATAATAACCCTCGTATACACAAGCACAGAAGAGTTCTTATTGATGATTATTTAGAAAGCCAAATGAATGCATAATTTATAATATTTGCGCAGCCAACCAAAGAAATAATTATACTGGCAATTGGCTACGGAGAGGACAATTGCGCACCGCACGAATGTCCCATAAATAATTAATTTTGTCAAATACTTGTGGCACTAAAATCTAATGCTAATAAATATTTGCTGGAGACGACACTCCATAACTGGGCATAAGCAGTATCATTAAGTGTCAATATTTATGCTGTGGCGAATTTGTAATTGAGTAAAAGTGAGGCAGTGGATAAAATACTGCAGTTTTGTGGAAACTAACTTTGCAACTTGAAATTTAAAAAGTGTTAGGTATTGTAATGAAAATGAATTAAAATTGAGTTTATTGCTAAATTAAATAATTTTTAATATATAAAAATAAATCCTCTGCATAAACGCTACTTCAACAAATATGCACCTACCTAATGACGCTGCATATATTTTTAAAACGTGAAAAGATAATAAATAAGGTTTAGGACCCTCAAAGCACACGTTTAGAGAAAACACAAACTCAATGGCACGTTTACTTCCTTTTTTTAAAAACTGGATAAAGAAGCAAAGGGATTGAGTCTGAAAGCGACGTTGAGACACAGATGCTCCCAGTCAAGGAGCACAACAAACTGCTCGGCAAACAGTTTCTACTCGGATACTACCGCAGATTTGAGCCTAGTAGAAACCTGCTAGAACCTGAGCCACCTCCTTGGCACGTCAGCACGTCAGAGGCATCTCTCCAACTATTCCGACGAGATCCAGGACAAAACTAACTGACAACTACTGGACCGGACAGTGTTTAGACATACGCTCAATGAAATTTATCGGGAGACACTTACCATCTTCCTAAACTTCCGACCCCTGAATGCCGTAATCAGAGTCCCACCCACAAGAGTCGGACCCACATCAAATGAAGAGCTTCAGCTATCCCGAGACACCCGCGTACCTTTGGCACAATTACGTTCTAAATACTGTAACAGACTAGAGTCGTATCCAGAATTGATCACGACATACCAAACAAATGTCCAGCATATGGAGGCACCCCGCACGATACTAACCACCTTTCACATGCCCCATCAAACCCACTCACCTAACAACGCTTTTCTCTGGGCCCAACCCGTACAAACAGAAAGTTTTCTGGGCCTACCGTTAGATGAGCTAAACGAAGACGACCGGTAACTACATGGCACTGACAGGGTTTAGTATGCTGTTGCAACAACGACAACAATCCTGAAAGTGACCAGAGTGTGGAAAAGTATTTTCAAACAAGGATGATTCAGGATGATTGCAGTGCTAGTCGCTAAGGTCGCAAGGCCTGCACTAGGTACCTGCACTGGCTGCGCTCTTCCTGTCATGATTGTAGAGACGGCACCACTCGGTGAAGTTCTTCGCAGATCACTTGAGCTCCGTGGCTAACCTTTTGGAAAACGCTCAGAACAACGCCTCCTATTCAAAAAGTCTTATGATAAAATTGTTTACGTCAATCCATGATATACTCTTGTTGACATGCTCTTCTCTTATCACTCTTGCATCGTGATAACTGCATGGGACCGAGACCCTGGTAAATTTGTATATGTGGGCATACAGAATTATGAATAGCAACAGTCCACTAACCATAAAATCGCATCATAGAATTTTAGTTTGTTCATAAATTTGGCTCTGTTCAAGTTTGTGAGTTTTTATGTAAAATTCTCGGAATTTGCGAGCTGTTTCAACTTCCTGCTTCCTTTCCAAGAAAACTGGGAGAGCGGTGATTTTGATTTCTAGCATAAGTTACGCTCTGTATTTGATGGGACCAACACGATGGAACACCTTAGGGACTATGAAAACTAAGTGACATCATTGCAAGGGAAAAATATCGAATGCAATGATTGCATTTGAGCCGAGCCGTTGCTCTTTCGGACTAAAGAGTGCTTTTATCGATAGCAGATGCAAGCATTTTTATTCTTATGAAGAAGTCCAGAAATGTATCGCTCTAAAGATCCTCTCAAAATACAAAACGTTCTTCTGAAGCGGAATTCGTGCGCTACACAAACGATATAAGTGGGAAAATAGAGGCAATAACGCAGTCACTTTTTTAAAAGAATTCTTACGGAAGAAATGGTAGAGCACTTCGCTTATTTCGGTGAAGATTTATTACCTACAACCGAATTTTGAGCTGAATGAGTTTTACAGTTTCCTCTGCATAATAAAGTGCAACAAAATTTCGGCAGTTCTACTGAAAGTCAGATCGTATAAATGTAGGCAAAAGCTCAAGCTCTGAAAGCATTCTAAGTGGTAACTGCCGTTAGTGCCAAACAAAGATAATGGCCTTGTATCGTTAGTAAGACCAAGTAGAGAAGGTCATGACTTTACTTGATGTTTCTAACTGAAGCCAATGGTTGAGAGCAAAAATCTACTACCATAATTTGTTGAACTCGGTCAAAATTGCTTAGGCGATTACTGCACGATGTATGGAATGCAAAGGTGTGATCAAATTCAGACTGTTAACCGGCTCTCAGCTGATTCAGTTGTGCCATGGGAATAGTGACGACAGTTGGCCTATGAAACAACTGAGGTTGTGTTGGTGATATATGCAAAAATAAACGCAACCCCTGCCCACATTACTTGGTTGACATCTGAACAACGATTGATTGCTCGTTTGTGTTAATGCGTATGAAATTAGCGGGCACAATTCTGCTGCCAAATCACTTACGTCATGTGGCGGACGAAATTCATCATGTAAGTGATTGGCGGCAGAAAGTATTCTTACAAATTTGCTTCGATTGGCCAAACCTGGTATTATTACAACCTTGGATTATGTGCCAATCTAGTAGGCGAACAAACAGTGGAGTGCGTCTATAATAAGAAAGGTGCGATCTAATGAAGCATAGGTAACTAGAAGAGAATATCAGAAGGAAATGTTTTACACAACTTCAAATAAGTAATTCCTTTTTTTGTATTTCTAATAAGATCCAGATGCCCCTAATATGCACTCTTCTCTAGCAGCTTCAATCTCGTGGGTCATACTTCGTATATATTCTATTAGAATCATGAGAGCGGTTTTTGCCCCTTATGCAAAGCCATACGGTGGCCGCCGTAGCCGAATGGATTGGTGCGTGACTACCAATCGGAATTCAGAGATAACATAGGTTCAAATCTCGGTGAAGCACCAAAATTAAGAAAATGATTTTTCTAATAGCGGTCGCCCCTCGTCTGTCAATGGCAAACCTCTGAGTCTATTTCTGTCATGAAAAACATCCTCATAAAAAATACCTGCCGTTCGGAGTCGGCTTGAACTTGTAGTTTCCTCCACTTGTGGAACAACTTCAAGAGGAGGAGGGGCTCGGCCAAGCACCCAGAAAGGGTGTACGCGCCCATTATATATATATATATATATAGACGTTGAATCCTATCAATACTTAGAATTAAAAATATCATCATAAGGGCAGCTAAAGTTAATTTTTCAAGTAAATAAATAGTAAAATATGGTTGTAATAAGTCTCGAAAAGAAAATAAAAAAATTACCGCATAAAAAAAGCAAATAAGCAAAAATAACTAGGAACAACTCGGAACAACCAAGACAAATATTTAGCAATTCGTTAAAAAACAAAAAACATTTTCCAACATAACGTAAGAATTCAAAATCATATTTGTGGCACAACATACGAGGTGGCGCAAAATTAATCAACCGATTCGAAAATTTCTAATTTTTGACCATTACTTGGTCAAATTTCCAGTACTAAAAATCCTTTTCATTCATTTATTAAAAAAGTTATAAAAAATGGATTATTAATTTTGCGCCACCTTATACAAATATTTACAAATCAATATCTGCTGTCCAAAAGAGTTGTAATAAATGTGCTCCGAAATCTTATTCCACGCACAGGAATGTGTGTACAAATTTGTGCAAGTGTGTGTATGTGTGTGTCTCATCAAATAAGTGTAATTTCAGTTCTTGTGACTTAACAAACACTAAGGCACATATACTTATATTTACTATCACAAGTATGGAAGAGTGAGTACATTTAAATTGAGTATTGATGTAGAATTACTACTTTTTCTTAATCTTATTTATTTTACAAAGTGAAAGTTTTTTCTAATTTTTTTGTGAAAACATAAAAATGTGTTTGCAGGATGTGTGGACAACAACAATTCGTTTTGCGTGACTACTTTCTATGACTTTTGTACGAGTACTTTAGCATTTTACTGGAAGCAATTTTTTGCACGAAATTTTGAATTTGTTACCTTCGGCAATTTTTTAGGCAACACTGGCTTCGGTGGTGATAATGGTTGTTGTTGCAATTTACTTGTATGTTTCAACAATTTATGGTTGCTTATAGTTGTTGCAGTTGCTGAGGTTGTTGTCGTTGTTAGATTTGTCGTGAAGGTAGAAATAGTTTTCGAATTGGTCCTCTGTTCCATTTGATTAGTGGTAGAAGTAGTAGGAGTTGTATTTGTAGTAGTATTGGTAGTGGTAGCCTTATAACTCTAATCATGCAAATTAGTAATCAATAAATTATATGTATATATATGTATGCATACGCATACATATATGGATGTTATATGATACATATCTAATGTACGAATGTATGTGTGTATGAATGTATGAACGCATATAGTAAATATATAAAATCAAAACTACCTTAGGTATGTAAATCTCAACTCGAATATTTATTTGGGAGGATAGTAAGAATGTGTGAGAGTAGCTGAAACATATTTATTTAATACATATACATGTATACATATACATATTTATGAATAATATGTAAAATAAAATCAATAGCACACATACATATAAGCAAGTCACTTGCATTCATATCTGACCAGAATGCACGTAAATTTTACTATATGTACAATTATTGCTGAACGATGAGTAAGTATATAAGTTCTAACTTATGGCTTTAATCTGTAATATCTTTAAAACCAAATATTACATTATCATGACAAATGTGAGCTTGTAAATTGCTTATAGACGCTAACCATCAAAAAGGTAAATATATACATACAAGCTGGCAAAACCTCACAACATGCGAACTAAGCAGACAGACATGGCCGAACTGGAACAGCGTTCGATAGAAGATCTTGCTAAGATTTAACAGAGAAGCTATAAGGAAAATGATAGGTGTATTAACTGGTCATTGCTTAATAGGCAGCCACGTTAGAAGGTTGGGACTCCCGTACTTCGATTTCTGTAGAAGCTGTCTTAGTACAGAAGAAGAGGAAACCGTCAGACACCTTTTATGTGAGTGTGAAAGTTTAGCTACAAAAAGGCTCCGCACTCTTGATACAGCATTTTTAACCGATGTAGCGGACATAGCCCATCTAAAACTAACGAAGCTCTACTCGCTTATTAAAGCTAAATATGTAGACATCACTTTGAGTATGTAAGACTTATGACCTTCACTTGGCATGCAGATCCAAGAATTTGAGATTTTTATGAAAATTGGCTTATTATTTGTAGGCTTGAGTATAAAAAACAATAAGCCGAAAAAAAAAATACAATTTTAAGACTCATTCAATTTTGAAAATTTCGGCATATTTTTCGACATTAAAAAAAAATTTTTTTTTTTATAGAATGAAATATGCATTTAAAAAATTTTGTTTTGAAAAATTTTGTCATGAAAAATATTGTATAATTTTATAATTGTAATATTTGGTCTTGCTTTTTTTAAAATTTGAAATATACACTACAAAATTTTATTTATAATAGAAAAAATATATTTTTTGGTTAACCATTTTTTGAGAAAAAAATTGTTTTGCCAATTTTGAAAAACGTCCGCTTTCAGATTTTTTATTTTTATTTTGTATTTTTGAGGCTATGTCGAGAAATTTTGAAAGTTTCTATCTGAATTTTTTTTTAATTTTTTAGAATGAAATAAACACTAAAAAATTAATTTTTTTATTTTTTTTTCAGAAAAAAATATACTTTACTGGTTACACATTTTTTGAGAAAAAAATCGTTTTGCCTATTTTGAAAAATACTCACTTTCAGATTTTTTTGTTTTTTTTTTGTTTTGTTTTTTTTGTATTTTGGAGGCTGTGTCCAGTAACTATGAAAGTTTCTTACTAATGGGATTCTATTAAATTCACGAGCTGTGTTTGAGTACGTACAGCCTGCAAAAGAACTAAACAAACGTCGTACAATTTCAACAAATCCAGAGCTGATGAGTTCTGAAGAAAGCCACGAGTAGACATATTCAGAATTACGTCAACAATAACCGGTCACTGGCCTATTAGGGACTATGCCAGGAAAATTGGGTGGCCGTTCAACGATAGATGTAAAAACTGCAATCAAGAAGAATCTGATTAAGTGCCCGAGTCTGGGTACTCTACAGCATAGAATTCTGGGGGAATTCTCGATGGTTCACTTGAAAGAAATTGCAGTAAAGAAAATATACGACATAGGCAGATTCATAGCCAAATAACGATGGTTCGACTAATAAAAAGCAGAGGATCTGCAAATGGTTGATGAATGGCATCTTTTGTACTAACTGGATGTGGGATGTGTCACTCAGACAATACCTCAACCACCTCCATTACACACGGTGAACCAGTGAAAAATAACGTGCATCTGCTTAATAATGTACGTACCGATGCTTCGATCGATTAGCAAACGGACGCAGTACATTTGCGATGACGTTTTGCACTGATTTTTCATTGGTCCGCTATACATATTTGAATATAATATTAGTTATGGGAGTCCCACTATGAAACTTTCAGCGATTAGTGAGCATAGTCTCAGCTAATAATGAAAAATATGAAGGGAAATGTTTTTCAGTACTGACAAAAAGCAATGTTTTTCCCAAAGACTTCTAGCAAAAAAATTTAATTATTTTTGTTAAAAAAAATGTTTATTTTATTTTTGTTAAAAAAAATTGTAATTAAATTTAAATTAAAAAAAAATTATTTATTCTTCTAGAAAAAGTTTTTAAATTTTACATTGAAAAACAGTTTAAAAATGCCAAAAATAAAAAAAACTAAAACAAAATTTCAACATTGAATAAATCTCAATATTATAATTTTTTTCCAATATGATATACTCAAGCCTGCAAATATTCCAATTTTTCAGAAAAATCCACGATAATGTCCAAAATACTTTTATCACTTGGCGTAAAATCACTCTAATAGCTCATTTCCACCAAACCTTAATTCTGACTTTACTGCCCTAAGAAAAAATGTTAAGTTAATAGTGATGTTAGCAGAAATGTTAAGATAACAGTACTCGCATTAGAAATGTTAATCTTTTTTTACCGTCGGGCGCAACTAGATAGCTTATTTTGTTAAGACTAGAACCAGACAGGTTCAATTTTTTTTGCCACAAACCGACTGAGGAAGGAAATGGGTAGCAATTCACCCCTATTCGGGCGACACGCTTCGTGTCCTCGTTGTTTTCAATGTAGAATGACAACAAAAGGTAAAAAGGTAAATACTTTGCAGCAAAAAAAAAAAAAAAAAAAACAATAGCAAGCGGAGTTGCCGTGTTTAGCCAAGACAAAACAATTAAAATTTCCGTGTCTGATTTGGGTCTAATAAAACTTTTAATTGACGCCTTTTATTATGACAATAATATAATTTTTGCAGAGTACAATCGAAGATGCTTAGGTGCCTCAAATGATCGGCACACTTTGGCCACTTTTCCCATGAAATTCCCAATGTAGTGAATCTCTAATGAACATTGAAATATTTTAGATGGCTGCGGATTTTACGACAGTTACGACAGAAGTATTTCCATTAGGCATTGCCCTACTGTACTAAAGGAGGGTAGGTTGAGGTTGATGAGTTTGATTCAGAGCTTTCGGAATGTCCACATACTGACCAGAGTTGACTGATGTAAGATCAGTTCTCTTCCTAACGACTTCGGCTACGAGATTTCTAATAATTGTGATCGGAATGAATTGACTGATTTGGCTCATATTGAGCTGAACTATTTATGGCTGCGATATTTTCAGTACTTGGACTGGTATGTTTAATAAGTAGTACAGGAATATTAAATAGTTTACAAGTTACTACAAATTTATTTCCAATACGAAGATAGAATACACATCCTGTCAGGTGAGACGTTTATTATATTGAAAATTGGAGTAAGTGCTTTTAAAATTTTGGCACAGAATTTTTATACGCCTATAAGATTTTTCATGACCGTCTTGTCGTAAAAAAGTTGTGCTCGCGTTAGATCCCACACTATTTAAAACACGCTGGATACGCAACTGGACAAAAAGCTTCGAAAATTGATTCAAACGAATGCAAAAGTGTGGTGATCATCATGGATTAAATTTCGAAAAGCAACGGAACAATTTTCAAACAGTAATGATAATTTTTCCATTATTAATAATAAAAAGAGTCTGAAAATGGAAAGTGAATCATTTTAAAAGTGAAGGAGTTTCAAAAGCAACTTCATATGGAATTTTTTAGACCAAGCAAGAGTAGTGGAATTAATGGAGTTCAATTATGACTCAAAATGTTTTATTTCGCTTCAAGGATGAATTAAAAATTAAAGAAGGCACAATCCGCTATGGCGATAAAGTGCCATCAAAGTTATAAGTATCAGTTGAACATAAACAAAATTAGATCATCAGATTATACGGAGTAGCAAATGTACGCAATTATGTCTCAATACCAATGGATGATTCGATATTACAACAAAAAATTAGATTCACTTATTGAACAAATCTTAACAACCCAGAAATTATCAGGTTTTATACAAATGGCGTCTTGAAATGAGTTTCGAATGTGAGACTGAAGTTCAAGCATATATTTGGGCTATTCCGAAAAAAGAGCTTCGCAACTTTGGTTCCACAACCAAGTGGTCAGCCAGTAAACCAGGAAGTATACTGGCCCTACGCTCAACCCGGAGTTAAAAAAAGTGCGTGTAGCGTAGTACACATAACAGAAGTGAAAATTTCAAGGCAGACACAGAAAGAGGGAGAGACCCGAGAGAGAATGAGAGGGAGAGAGAAATAACATATATCTAAATAAATGTTCAAGATTTGCAGAGAATACAAATAAACAAAATTTACAAAAAACGGAGAAGGGTCGACCGGTGTAGGTAAACGCCGGACACAAACCGTGGCAACAACGCGCACTACTCCGAGCGTTTATCACCCGCACAAACACAGCCATTCCAGGACCGCAGCAATGGCACAAATTAACGCAAGGCAATACCAATAAATCCGACGCCGGAGTGGATAGCACTTTATGTACTATAAGCACTAGCCAGGAAACGCAAATAAGCGTCAAAAAGTAGGCATCAACTAAAACGCCAAAAAAATTGGGACCAAAAAACATCCCAAACAGTAGGCACCAAGGAAATATAACGCCAAGAAGTAGGCACCAAAAATATATTTCCTACAAGTTTGCGCCAACAAACAAGCGCCAAAAAGTAGGCAGTATTATTTCTCACTAGAAATTAGCAACCACCAGGAAAAACTCAGGAAAAAGAGCCTAAAGTGTGTCTAAGATATATAAATATAGGGTATAGCTCTCTCTTTCCTTTTCCTCTACGATATATCTTTTATCTCGCTCGCGGAACGAAAATGCCCAAAACGTTGCATGGCCTTGAAATTTTACTCTCCACTCTCGCTCGTCCATCGACACTTAAGAAGTTTCATTTCAAAAATATTACTTAAAAGGAATTATTCCAAAGCCAACATTTTGTCTGACCAGATTTATTAAACAGACAATTAATTATGCCACAAAAATCACAGTGACAATTAACGACAACACACAAACTCACAGTTCAAAGTACTCCTAAAAGGTTTCTTAAGTATATAAAAACTGAATTGAATGTACCGATAAAGCAAGCACCTGCAAATTTGCACTAATGCTATCGCATTGGAACTTTTTTATTGTGAACGTCTACACGACCAACAGGGCAGTTAAGAGCTGCATTCGTAAAGTAGCAAAAAACTCTGATCAACAGTCTTTGGACTCTTGGGAGGTATCCCCATACAGCCGCGCCATACAGCGGATTACGTACGTTTTTCAATTACACCTTGTTATTGTTGTTGTTGTTGAAGTGGTTGAATATTTCCACTGAAATAATCCTAATTAGTGGCCAGCACCATTTTACTACCACTGTCTCGTGTGATGATGTTTTTTTTTCCAAGTCAGATCCATTTAGTGAGGTCCCAGCATAACAGCAAATCCTTTACCTCGATGTCTGAGAGTCCTTAGTTTGCTGTAGGAAAGGCTTACCGAATGAGCGGAGTCGGACATTCACATAAGTAATGGAAAAGACTTTCCCTTTCCCCGCTTGACAACTTCTGCAGATGGGGTTGAAAGGGAGGTTGAGTCTGGCTGTTCTCAACCAGTTACATCTTAATAACATACATTCATAATACTTTATATATCATAAAATAAAATATACAAATATTTTCGTTGTAAACTATTTTTGAAAAATTAAAAAAAAAAAATTTACCACAACCTGTTGTGTATTTTTCAAAGAAGGCATACTCATTTTTCATTTATTTGCACTTCTGTACGTACCTACATATTGTATTAAAATTCTTTTCATAAAATTTCGCAAATTTTCATCTTTAGTATAAAAATAATTCCTGCATTCCCTAGATTCAATGCTATTGTATGAGGAATGCACTCACAAGGGGTTACCTGAAAATTGCATTTTACAAATAAAACACAAACACATGCAAGCGTATGAAGGTGTAGGTGTATACATTCCTAGGAACCTTTACATAAATGCTCGGAAGCTTGAAAAGTATTCCTTACAAAAAAGTATTGTCAGAACTGTAATTGATTACATAAATACTTAGTTGCACTAACATATGAGCAAATGATAGAACCCAGTAGGGAATATCTGAGTTAGTGAAAAGAAGTTCAGTTTAATTACCATAGACTAAGCGGGAAACTCTTCACTGAGACTAGAAGACACTATCTCAATTTCAGTAGGGAGAGCACGATACTAGCCATTCCACAGGAGATCACCACGAAAGAGTGACTACAGGCTCAGGTTCTCTCTTCTTCTAATTTCCCATTACCTCTTCGGACTTCTTTTGACCGGGGATTTAACGCCGTGAATTTTAGAGACTAGACTTCCATACTACATTTTCGGTCGGAAGCAGACATAAATGGAATTCTATTTATATAATATATCATTGAAGGGGGCACAATAGATATGAAGGTTGTCGTGCTGTATTCCCAACAGTAATAACACAGTGAACAGTACTTTCTTCGTGACATACATCAAACTGAAGGCCAAGTTAAGCAGAAAAAATTGCATACCCAGAAATTTGCTTAATCTCAAAATCTGGATTTAGGGCCGAAAACTCAATTTTTCATAACTAAAATTTTACGCCACTTGTAGGTTTGCTGCTTATTAGTGAATGGTAAGAGGTCAACATGTTTTATCACACTGTTGCTTTTGATAAAGAGGTATGGAGGTAAGTTGAAATAACAGGTGGCGCTAAAGTAATCCCTCCTATCAGAAAATGCTATAAATTTTGCGATTGGCCCCTAATGTCAGTTCTATTTTGACATTTGTGTAGTGAACACATGCGAAATACACGTTAATAAACAATGTTACGCTACACTACTCCAGAACGCGGAATATTGCTGACTATTTATTTGACCAATATTCGGTCGGTGACTTTGGCACAACGTGAATTTCGTCGGTGAAACACTGCGACGTTTAGCCGCTCGCCTCGAAGAGACTGGCACAACACGAGATGCCGGAGTAGCCGTTCTGCAGAGAATATTGCTGCTGTAGCCGAGGATGTTATGGAAGCGCCGTCGACATCGATCAGACGACGTGCCACGCAAATGGGTATCAGTCGACGGTCTTTACAGCGAATTCTGGTACAAGATTTGAAGATGTTTCAGTACAAAGTCCAGACGGTGCATCAGCTGTTAGCTGCTAACCGCCAATCGCGTCTAACATACGCTCAAGCCATCCTTAATCACCACCAAGAGGAAGATAATTTTCATCAAAAATAATCATGAGTGATGAGGCCCTTTTCCATCTTAGCGGGTACGTAAATAAGCAAAATTTACGCTGCTGGGGCACTGAAAATCCGCATGTAACCCACGAAGACCCATTGCACCCGCTCAAAGTCACTGTATGGTGTGCTGTTTTCGCTGGAGGAGTCATCGGACCTTTTTTCTTCGAAGACGTCGCGGGCCAAACGGTTACTGTGAATGGTGAGCGCTACAGAGCAATGATCAACGAGTTCTTTTTGCCGCAACTTGATGAATTGGGATTGGAAAACATGTGGTTCCAACAGGACGGTGCAGCGGCACACACTGCATGAGCCAAAACCTATTTGCTGAAGGATGCATTTCCCGGGCGCCTAATCTTCCGTTTTGGCGATTTGCACTGGCCAGCAAGATCGCCTGATTTGACCGCTCCAGACTTCTTTTTGTGAGGCTTTTTGAAGTGGCGGGTTTATGTCAACAAGCCTCAGACTCTTGAACTCTTAAAGACAATATCCGTCAAAAATGTGAGGACCTATCGTCGGAAGTTTTGGCCAAAGTGATGGAAAATGCCATAAAAAGGGCCAATCAACTGTAGCGGCGGCCATTTACATGACATCATATTCTCGACTTGATGTAAAAAAAATTAAAAGACCAAATAAAAATAATCCTCAAAAAGAATCAAAGTTTTTTATTTTTTTTTAAATTACAACCGAAAAACATCGCAAGGTTACTTTTGCGCCACCTTGTATATATATTTTTTTTTTTGCTATATAATTGAGGTATTGCAAAAAGAAGAGACATTTATTTTTTTTATTTTGGACAAAAAAAGTTAAGTTTTGCGTGAGTTTTTATAAAATTCGCCAATTTTACTGGGTTTTAAAAATTATGCCCGACATTTGGGAGATCTAATTAAAAAGATAATTATATTTTGGGCCCATACAAACAAATGAAATGATCAAAAATTTACACAATTTGTTTAAGTCTGGATGGTTGAAATACAAGTTAAGCTTCTTCTTGATAAGCTTTTTGGGTCTTGAATACTTAAAATGGAGCTTTTGATCAATGAAGTTAAAAATAAAGGAATTGCTCTGGAACTATTTAAAGTCATCTAGAGGAAACTAGCCATGTAAACATAGATCGCATTTTTTAAAATATATCTGCCACTATAGAAAATAATTTTGGAAAAGGGTGAGAATAAATACTGTGTACACTTTCGAGGACATAGTATGTACCCTTTAGGATAAGGGACTTTCACTAAACAACTTCGACACTACAGTTTACACAGATGGTTCAACAATGGTTTGTGGAGTTGAAACAGGTATATTGAATTGAAAAATCTGTGCGTCTTCCTCGAACTTGCAGTGTCTTTCAGGCCAATAGAGGAATCTTGTAGACTACTAATCGCAGACTTATCTTTTAAGGGCAATATCGTGGTTCTTTTTAGCTGAGCTGCAATCCAGATACTGGATTCGGTAACAACAACTTCTAAATTTGTGGAAAAAAGCAGAAATAGCCATACAACCTTGAGTGTAAACCATAACGTTACCTTAGTATGAGTCCGACGATATCGAAGCAATGAAGGAAACAAAAACCAGACGAACTGGCGAGAGGAGGACCTGTCATGAATAACATTCTTGCAGAATCGGTATTCACACCATTGGGTGCAATCAAAAAGGCAATTTTCTTAAAAAACCTCAGAATCACTGTCTTTAGATGGTGAGACCAGACGACATGCAAGATTAGTAGAACATTTTGCCCCACTTCCAGCCACAAATAAACGTCAATATTGACTAACGGTATGACTGGCTTTTGGTCTATCGGAGAACAAGCAGCCAAAATGGGGGTCCCTCACAACACAAACTGTCACTGTTGTAAACTACCAGAGAAAAAGAAAACTATCTTCCACTTGTTCTGTGAATACCGTACCCTCTGGAAAGCGAGGATGTTAACCCTTGGCAAACCACTTTTTGAAAACCTCAAAGAGCTGGCTGGTATAGCCTTATAAGGCTTCTCAATCGCACAGATTAGATATAGTCGTGAAGGAATAGCCCGTATAATTTGTTGGTAGCGAGAATGTGGCAAAAAAATGTTGCTGTGGCGCTAATTGGATGCTTGAAGAGTCACTACTTCAATTAACCAACACAAAGGGTGAGACACATCTATCACTTTTAACTTGAAATATATATTTTTTGATCGTGACAGTTATAATAACATCCGTTATGTGTCACAAATTTAATTTATATTTAGATATTTATAAAATAGGCCGCTTTTCATTTGAACAAAGTTGGAATATATTATATTAAAACTGAATTTGGATTACAGGAAAACGCCGATCAGCCGAACTGTGATGCATATCTGGCATTTTGAACAAGCGATTCGACTATTAAAACTTAATTAAGACTTAATAAATATTATGCCAACCAAACAGAGAAATTTCAAAAGTAAAAACATGAAATGGAAGTTGCCATTGTTAAGGCCATGGTCGAGTAGCTTGAAAATTTAAATGATTTATATGATCAATTAACAATTGAAAAATACTCCTGTGCATTTTCTTTATAGCCGGCCAAATTAAGTGAAATGTTCAATTCTTAAAAAGGGCCGCACTGTAGTAGTTCAAAATACAAAAATTGGGGGAAAAACGTAGGAAAAACAAAAAGAAGTGTGAGCTAGTCAACTTCACTACACGGCTGCTGGCGTTTTTACAAATATGTAGTTGATTTCATGATTTCTACAGCGATGTGAATATTTTTGTATATGTGTGTGTACTTTTGTATGAATAGTTAGATGTGTGGAACTCGGAGAATAAAATTTGCTATAACAGAGGAATATCAGTTATGGCTTTCTATTACACATATATATTATATATATGTATATGTGTATGTGTGGGGATTTTCTGTTTTTATATGTAGGAATGAGAAATTACTTGCTACAAGAAAAAGATGCTACTTTTTCTATATAATTTCATTGTGATAGTGAGGGAGATGCGTTTTTCTTTTTGTAGAGGACACAGAACTTTTCTGTTATCAAATGTAGTTATGTGTATGAGAGCGTGAGTGTCAGAGTATGTGTCTATCTATTTATATATGTATAAAAATATTTACGTGTATGTAAGCATGAAGCACTCACCTTAATTGAGGGCGGTCCACTTGAGTGGGAATCATTATCCGCCAACACCGATGGATTACTCTCGTCCACAACAATAATTTCATAGTCCCCATCTTGTATTGTACGTGCGCCTGTAGTGGTGACGTTGTCATTGGCAGATGACAGATGAAGTTGTTAAGTCACATTCGTTGTATAGTTGGAAAATTCCATTGTGATTTTCGTTGTTATTGCCATTGCCGTTATCAATGCATATTGAATAGTGTAGTTGAATTCCCAAATCGAATGATAGATAGTTGCAGCAGATATGCGTAAAGCACGCAATAGAAGAAGAAGAAGAGGAAGAAATTACATATATAGTACATATAAAAGTTGACTAAAAGTTATGCATTTCTTTAATTTAAGTTATTCAAGTAACAACAACGACAAGGTGAAATTTTAACAATAAAATAGAACAGAAAGAGGTAGAGGTAGAGCTTAGTACTCAGATAGATTATGGAAATATAGATAACTTGCATGTAAAGCAGCTTAAAGTTAGTAGATACTTTGTTTTCCTTCGTTAGTGAACATTTTATTATAGAGTGAAACAATTTTTTATATACCCTTATGTAGGTATAAGTCTAAAGTAAGTAGATATGCAGAACATTTCTTTTATAATTAGTTGTTATAGCACACTGAATGAAGTTTTTATCCTTTACTAGAAGAAGTATATTTTTTTTTTTTTATAAAACAATATCTTTTTTTTTTAGTAACAACGAGAACTTGGAAGTGAGTTAGAAAGAGAAGTCAAGTAGATATTAGTTAAGTGGTAGCACAAGGTTTTGGTAATACTTTACGTCTAAGCATACTTTTGCTTTTTGCCTTGAACGTTAATTTTTTCTTGCACATTTAGTATTTATGGAAGTCATTAGTTGTTAAGGTTAAAGTATAGCAAAAAAGTGTGAATGCATATGGAAAATCATTTCATAAATTTTGTATCTACTTTTTTATGATTAAACGCTAGTTATACGTTTAATTAATACTTTAATTTTTTAATTATACTTTTTTATTTTATAAATGTAGCGAGGCATTCAATAACACTAAGCAACAAAATCGAAAAAATAAAAATAAAATCCTTTTCAAACAGTGACTATTTGTAACTTATGTAGTTCGGTCTCCTAATGAGCAAAAATCGAAAAAACATTAGTATCATAGCTACATTTTTTTCCAGCGTTTTTTTTTAATAATTGTAGTCTACCTGCATTTTTTTATTTAATTCAAGTCGACTATAAATAAAACACGCATTAATTTTTTCAATTAATTTTTCCTTTTCGTTTTTTGGAAAGAGTAAACTTTGCTACTAACTTTTTCAATCTGAACTAATTTTTCTCTTTTTCCAGCTGAAGGAAAAAATGCATGAAAAAGGAGCCAGTTTGCAAAATGAGCACTCTGCACCGTGTCACCAGAGCATTTTGACAATGGCTAAAATTCATGTACTA
>JAYXIM010008056.1:0-45635 GCA_037575425.1 Anastrepha fraterculus | reverse complement strand
TTGATTCCGCGTATTCCGCTGATTTTACCAGATTTAGCTTTTGACTTCAAAAGATTGTAATTTCCAAAACGTCTTGCATTTGCAATGAGAATAAACAAAGCACAAGGACAATCGCTGGAATTATGCGGAATTGACTTAGAATATCCATGCTTCGCCAACGGACAATTATATGTATCTTGTTCACGTGTAGGAAAGCCATCAGTTCTGTTTATTTATACCACAACTCAGGGCTAAACAAAAAATGTAGTTTACGAAAAGGCTTTGCGTTAGTTTAAGTTTAAAATTAACATTAATTTTATATTGTAAAAAAAAAGAATAAATACACATAGAGTGAATTTAAATCGAGTGTTCATTATTCATTTCTAATTTTGATATGCCTAGCGAAGCAGGCAGAGGGTCCGCTAGTGTACTTCTATATTTGCTACCTCCTTGGAAAAACGCAATAAAATTAGATATTTAAAAATTTGTTTATTGTTATTCGTTGTTTGTGGATCGAGCTACATAAGAAACAAATAGCGAGAACCAAGAAAAATTAATGTTGCTTAGTGTAAAAAATTATGCGTTTTTTGTTTATTTTTAAATTTTAATGCTTTTTAGTGAAACACAAACGCGTATCATTTATGGTTGCTTTCGACAAAACAACAAAATTCGACCTCAGCCTTTTGGCCACTACATATTAATTTTTTATAAAATAATTTTATACTAATTTCTTTTAAAAATTTTAAAGATACTAATTTTTCATAAAAATGTGTAGGTATGCCAACTTTTATCTAATTTTCAATATTTCAATATTTTATACTAATTTTTTATAAAAAAATGTTATACTAATATTTCATAAACATTTTTTATACAAATTTTATCAAAATATTTTAAACTAATTTTTTTTGAATTTATTACTATTTTTATTAATTCCAAAATAGTTTTTTAAAGAATTTTATAGTTTTTATATAAACATTTTGTGTACTTATTTTTTATAAAGAAAAATTTATACCAATTCAATTATAATCCAGTTCAATATATAAGAAGTTTTAATAAAAAAAAATTTATAATACTTTTTAGAAAGATTTATATATTGTTTTACAAAAAATTGTACACTAGTTTTTTATTAAAGTTGATGGAGTTTGTTTATAAAAAATTTGTAGACGAATTTTTTATCACAATATTTTATCCAAATTGTTTTTAAATTTATTTAAATTTAAAAATTAAATTTATTTAAAAAAAATTTTATGAAATTATTATATAGGGTGTTTTTATTTAGAGGTTAGGTGTTCAAGTTGGCACTACTTTTTTGGTAGATGGTCTTTTTGACAGCTGTCACTTGATTTATGCTCAGTTTGGTTTGCCATTTCATAATGAATAGACTTACACCTGAACAACGTTTGCAAATCGTGCAAATTTATTACGAAAATAATGGTTCGGTTCGCGCGACGCATCGAAGAAAATTTTGTTCAGCGATGAAGCTCACTTTTGGTTGAATGGGTATGTCAATAAGCAAAATTGTCGCATTTGGAGTGAACATAATCCACAAGCCATTGCTGAGACGCCGTTACATCCTCAAAAAGTCACTGTTTGGTGTGCTCTATGGGCAGAGGGAATCATTGGTCCATATTTCTTTAAAAATGAAGCCGGCCATAATGTTACAGTCAATGGAGAGCGCTATAGAGCCATGATTAATGACCTTTTCGTGCCTGAATTGGACGATGTTGATGTGGACGACCTTTGGTTCCAACAAGACGGCGCTACATGCCATACAGCCAACGCAACAATCGATTTATTGAAGGAAACTTTTGGTTGAATGGGTATCATTTTTAAAACATAATGGCAAACCCTTATCTTTATAATAAAGCTAAATTCTTGGCCATAACATTAAATTATATACGTTTTATTTCATCTTGAAAACCTAGCCTCTAAAAAAACACCCTATATATTTAAAAAATTGTTTATCAAATTTGTGTACATTTCAAAAAAAAAAGTGTGTAAACTATTGTGATAAAAAATTGGTCCACATATTTTTATAAAAAAACTTCATCCATTTTTATAAACAATTAGTGTTCAACTTTGTTGCAAAAAATTATAAAATTCTTTGTAAAAAGTGTTATAAAATTTTTTTTATTAAAAATATATATAAATTTTAAAAATTTTTTTATGAAATTTGTATACTAAGTTTTTATCAACATATTTTTTACTAATTTCGTGATTTTCATTTTATATTTTTTATAAAAGACTTCTAAAATAATTTTGTGCAAAAAATTGTACAATTTTTATAAAAAAATTTTAAACAAAGTTTTTATGAAAAGACTATAAATTTGTGATAAAAAAAAAGTGTATACCAATTTTTATAAAAAATAAGTATCAATTTTGTATAAAAAATTTTTATAATAATTTTTACAAAGAATTTTATAATTTATTACAAAAGAAATGTATACTAATTTTTTGTGAAAAAACTATAAATTTTTTTATAAATTTTAAAATTTACCAATTTTTATAAAAAAAAAATAAATGCATATCAATTTTGTATAAAAAAATTGTATAATAATTTTTAGAAAGAATTTTATAATTTATTACAAAAAAATGTTATACTAATTTTTTATAAAAATCTATGAAGTTTTTCTTTCAGATTTGTATACCAAGTTTTCATTAAAAAGAATGTATACTAATCTAGTTTAGCATTTATTTTATCTGGCAACATTTTTATATTTTAATTGTTTTCAGCTTATAATTATCAGCTGCAGCCATGGGTACTTAAAAATTCAAATATTACATTGCAACTGAGCATTTTAGAGCTTTACTGCTAGAAATTGCCAAGGCAAAACAAGTCATTTTGTCAAAAGCTTTTATTTTACTATGTGGGTTTGCATTTTATTATATTCGATTCATTAAAAATAATATAAATTCAACAAGTTCGTAACGCAATAATGAGTAACTCAAAATTATAGTACTTAAATATACTACTACATACAGGGTGGCGCAAAATTAATCACCCAAACGGAAGATATATAAATTTTGCAAATGGCGTCGTGCATCAGCAGACAGCAGCGGTGTACAAACAGACAAGCAATGGAGCGCGTAATGGTAAAAACAGATTTTTATCATTCTATTTAAAAAGTTATTCAAAACCCCAATTTGATGATCAATTTTGTGCCACCCTATATATTTAGCTATCACATAAAATTATATAAATGAGGTTTGTCATTCACAAAATGCTGGCAAATCATATATTTTCATATAAGAAAAAAATAAAATTAATACAAATATAAAAAATAATATAAATTATACAGAATATGTGCACTGAAGCGTTCAGCAAATCATAATTAACGATGCTATCTAAAACTACAAATACTGTTTCTAGCAACAACTTTTTATACATATCTTTAAAGTATATATATTTTTTTGTTTTACCGTAACTTCAATTTTTAAATGAAAACTTGTTAGAACACTCGACATCAACAAAATATCGTTCCGTAGTATTTTAATGTATGGATAAAATATATATAAATATATGGTTTACAAATATTTACTCAGTCGTTAAACAAAATATCAGAATGCATACCGGAAATTTCGCAACAAACTTGATCTGAACTTGCTCAAAACCGATCTTATATTTTTTTGAGTTAATTATCATTTTTTACATTTTATGGTTGTGGGCATCAAGCCTTAAGTTAGAACTTCATAAGAAGCGTTTCAGGCGCTTTTACGGATTTATTCAGCTGGCAAATCTGTGCCTGCAACTCACGGTATGGAGTTTTAGCTCAGTCAGCTACCTACGGCACTTCTTCTGTTTTTTGTTTTGATAGATGTCACAGTTTAAAGGCGATATTTTTCATCAATGTATGTTATGTTTAGAGAAAGTGTGCAATTTACTTAAAAGTGCTCGATTTATTTCGAAGAACGCGTATTAATAAAAGTCCACAAAAAATGGGTTTGCCGAAAAGATTAGTGAGAAAAAAAATTGTCACACTTGACATTGGAAAACCCACAGAAACATGTTGCGAAGCCTTTGAATTCGTCTCCTGTTACTGGGTAGTACGCGGTGTGGTATTGTATTGTCATTGGGTATTTTTTCTTGGGACTGTTTTTGGCCGAATACCCTGCACAACAATTTAAAGTTTTTTTCAAAATAACAAGGTTCCGAGAAGGACTCCTATTAGAGGACAAAAAGAAAATTTACGTTTACCGGAGAGTTAAAAATGTACATCTGTTTTTTTAGTGGTAGTTAAAGTTGCCATCTTTTGCACATTATTTAAGTAGAGTTTTATAAGAAATAATTTTTGATACATTTCAAAGATTTCCTTCCCTCTATTACAAGTGGGTTTTGATAAAAAAATAAAAAGATAATGAAAAAGCCCATCTATTGAAGAGTTAGAGAGTTAAACTGTTCCACAAAAATGTTGGCTATGATTTTTTATGTAGAACTGTCAAATCTAAAATATCTCAAATCTAAAATGTTTAACTATGAGAATTCGCTGCCCATTAAATAAAAAATAAAAGCACATATTCGGGAGTCTTTTAAAAGCAAAAGTGAATGCTGGATCCTTGAGTAAAAAAAACAGGAATTGTCAAAAAGCAGCGAGCATCTTGGGTCACTTGAATATTTCTCTTTGTTAAACTAATTTTGGATGGGCTACAAAACTGCGCAACTGCACGGCCGCCGTAGCCGAATGGGTTGGTGCGTGATTACCATTCTGGAGTGCGTGGGCTCGAATCTCCGTGCATGAATCAGCAAAATGATAGAAAAAGTATCAGGTGAGTCCATAGGTTCGTGCATATTTTACCTATAATTTCACTTTTGTACGTCTTTTGCATCCAAAAAATTATTCGCGGAATATAACGGAACTATTTATATTTTCTTTGATATCTTGTGCATTCTACAAGTGATTTTAATCGCGGATAGAAGCACGTGTTGTTAAAAAATAAAATGGAATCTTCGAACGCGTATAAGAGGCATATTTTGTATCTTTTTTTTATAAAAGTGGTAAAAATACAACAACTGCTGCTGCAGAAATAAACACTGTTCACCGAGGGGTACCGTGAGTGTAAGGACTGCGCAAAAGTGGTTTCCAAAATTCCGAAGTGGCAACTGCCCCGCGCGCTGGTCGTCCTGAAGTCTCTAACTCCGACGCCTTACTCGAACTCGTGGAAGCTGTGCCAAATTTGACAGTCGATATGATAGCTCAGAGGTTAAATTCATCACATGGCACAGTTCACAGGCACATGGTTCAGTTGGGAAAGGTTTTAAAGCTGGGAAAATGGGTTCCGCATAGACTTTCCGTCGCCAACCTTCAGCAGAGAGTGAATGTATGTTCTCAGCTGCTGCAACGGCTTGAAATTGAAAGATTTTTGAACCGTATGGTGATGAAAAATGGGCCCTTCGTAATAATCCTGTTCGCAAACGCCAATGGTTAGATAAAGATGAAACACCACAACCGACCCCTAGAGATGGCCTTCACCCCAAGAAGATTCGCCTGTCTATTTGGTGCGATATGGCCGGTATTGTTTATTATGAACTTCTGGAACCAAACCAGACGATAATTGCTGATTATCATTCCCATTAGCTATCAAACCTGAATGAGACACTTAAAAAAATGGACCGTCTTTAGTGAATAGACGCAAAGTTTTGTTTCACCAAGACAACGCAAGACCTCATACCGCAAGGCAAACATTAGGCAAGCTGAACGCGCTCGGATGGGAGCTAATGCCGCATCCACCATACTCTCTGGATATTGCACTTTGTGATTATCACCTTTTCCGTGGACTTCAATGCCATATGAGTAACAAGAATTGCTCCTCAAAAGAAGCTATAAAAAAGGATATCGAAGCGTATTTTGGCTCCAGGTACAACAAATTTTTTGAGCAGGGAATTAAAAATTTGCCTAAACGTTGGGAAGACATTGTATAATATATATATTGATATCTTTCTAATAGCAGTGCGCCTCGGAAGGCAATGGCAAACCTTTAAGCACTGCCATGAAAAAGCTCCTCATAAAAAATATCTGCCGTTCCGAGTCAGCGTAAAATTGTTAAATTGGTAAAAGTTAGAAATTTGCATTGTTTTGGTTTTTTTTTTTGGGAAAATTGTTAAACTTTTGTAAATTTTGTATAAAGTTTGGGACTTTGAGTATAATGAGTTTTCTTGTATATAGAAGGCATTCATTATACTTTCATAAAAATAGAAAAAAAATTAAACCAAAAAAAGTAGTTAAACTTGGTCGCCACGCCACGTCTCTCTTGAGCGTCAATTCGTCACGTTCCTATTATTTTGAACTCAGGTGCAAGTAGGTTTCGGAATATTTTTAGAATTTGAAAATGCGCTAAAAAAAGGCAGGCTCACGTGTATAGAATCGCTTAAAAAGTGCAAATTCCACCTACTGGTATTGGAAATAATTTGTTTCTTTTTTTTTTGGGAAAGACGATTAAAAGGCAACCACCATCACTAAAGGAATAGCACCGCATTTGCTTATTTCTTGTTTCCTTTGGCGACAATTGTCATGGCAATTGTCACATTCTGGCAGCAACAGCGCATTTGCATGCACACGAACATATATAAATATGAATATGTTAGTATGTATTTATAATATATGCATACACAAACAATTTATGTTTTAAAATTTAACATCACAAGCGAAGCGACGAACCGTAGTATCAACAATGTAAAGCGGTGCCAGCAAGTTGACAGCTATGACGAGGCCGACAATGACGACGACGTCGACGAGGACGACAAAAGCAACAGTCAAAGTGACAGACGCGGACACAAAGGAGTGTACTTGCTGCTGACACTTAAATAAGGGCACATACACACATACATGCATACACACATTCATACATACAAACGAACATATGCAAATGTATAAATGTTTACAATTTGGCGCAGCAAAACTTCTGTTAGCGAGGCTTGTTGCCGGTGATGATTGTGAATGAGTGAGCGAATTATGGTAAACGCAGGAGGCAATGGCTTGTGCAGGCGGTCGAACACGAGCGGAGGAGTGCGCTAATACTTGAGCTACTAGTGGCGACCACACAGCACCTACAACACCAACGACAACGACAACGAAACGACAACGGCAATGGCTATAACAACAGCAGTAATGAAATTGCAGTTGACACTTTCGTGTCAATTTCAGGCCCATGCATATGCATAAATGTAAAATATGCTTATTGTGCTTGCATATGTACTTGCAGCAAGTGGACGAGTGTGTTTGTGTGTGTGTGTGTGAGGACGGGTGCGTATTTGCATGCTGTTATGGTTGCTTTATTGTTTGTATTATACATTTATGAGGGTTATAACTCATATCATCAGCGAGTTTGAGTGCTGAATAAACAAATTTGCAAGTGAGTTGTGTACAATTCAACATAGTCACACTCATTAGGGTGCAACACTCTCGATAGCACAAGCAAATTTTACTCTTTTTCATTGGAATTGAAAAATCTATTAAATTTTAAGTCTTCAGCTAAAAAATCATTTTCGGAAAAATGTAAAGATTTACTTTGGCTGGTTCGATTTGAAAGGACCTACAAAAAGTGCGTTTTTTTATAAAAAAATTATAAGTTTTTAAAAATATTATTGTAAAAAAAAAATTATTTAAACTAGGTAATTCGTCGTGTTCCTAATATTTCAAACACAGGTATATGCAGATTCCGGAATATATTCAGAAAAATATAGGTTTTTATAAATAACATTAGTTTTTAAAAATATTTTTTCTAAAATAAAAATATTGAAACTTGGTAATATATCCTATTATTTTGAACGCAACTGTAAGTAGGTTTCAAAATACATTTAGGAAGCCCAAATTTTTATGAATAAAATTAGTTTTGAAATTCGGTAATTCGTCGCTTTTTTTTAATTAGGTTGCACGCAGGTGTAGGTATTTTTCGGAATATATTTAGATAATTGAGGTTTTCATAGACCAACAAAACTGTAAGTAGGCTTCGGAATATAAATATTTATAAAATCGAAGTTTCTATAATTAAAACTATTTTAAAAATATTTTTCCCGAAAAAATAGCTAAAGCTTGGTAATTCGTCGCGTTGCTATTATTTTGAACACAACTGTAAATAGGTTTCGGAATACAAATATTCAGAAAATCGAAGTTTTTATAAATAAAATTAGTTTTTAAAAATATTTTTTCCAAAACAAATCATAGTTCAAGCTCGGTAATTCGCGGCGTTTCTATTATTTTGAACGCAGTTGTAAGTATGTTTCGTAAAATATTCAAAAAATTCAGGTTTTCATAAATAGAATTAATTATTACACATATTTGTTAAAAAAAATTCAACTTGGTAATTCGTCGCGTTCTTATTATTTTGAACACAACTGTAAGTATGTTTTGGAATACATTTAGAAAATCGAGGTTTTTATAAATTAAAATAGTTTTTAAAAACGATTTTTCGAAAAAGTCACCCTAAGCTGATAGAAGACTTTTAATTTAAATGGTCTGCATCAAATTTTAAATTTACATTTTTTTAACATAAACAAAATATTGATATAACAAAAAAAAAATTTGGAACGTGAATTGAAAAATTTCGAAAGAAATAAAAAGGACGGAAAAATAACTTTACCAGTGGTACCCTAGAAATCTAAATCGGAATAGATTTGGCTAAACTATTCAAGTTTTCGCCAAACTTATCTTTCAAAAAAAGTCCAAAATTTATTACAAAATTTAATTTTTTCAATTTCGTTGTTAAAATTTTTTAATATTTTTAGTTGTTTTTTTTTTGTGTCAGTTTTTTCTATTACTTTAACACAGTTTTAAAAAAAATAGATTGTATATAAACTAATTTTCTTTGGAAAAAAACTTGATTTTTTACAGTATTCTCAACTCGGTCCCGCTTCTGTAAATCTTAGTATTATTCCGAAATTTTTTTTGTGAGTATGTCTTAAAATATAATACATTTTATAACTTCGGTGGGTAAACCGTAACTCGTGAAGTACCCTAGTACATATCAGTATATAAATACATTCTTGCTTACTCCAACTGACATTAACGCAAATAAAATAAAAAATCTCGATTAACATTACATGTTTGCCAAGCGCAGAGAATGGAAATCATTTTTGGCTGTAATTAAACCTAAAGGACGGAAAACATTACCTCATTCATTGGACTAATTAATTAATATTACGTGACAGTTGTTAACGAAACGTTTTGTACTTTGCACCGAAAGGATTTAGAGATCCTCACATATCCTCGTTTGTTTTTAGATTAGAAGGGATCAGCAGTTGTAGGCACTTAAGCACTTGTTAACTTGTCTGCTCTCATGTATCTTGGCAAAGTGCCACCCCTTTTATCAAGCAAAAGGGCCAGATAGGCGCATGATCCACCCCGCTAACTAGCCAGTGCTCTTAAGGGTCACAAGATCTCTAAAGCTCGCCCAGACGGAGCGTCGCTTTAATAAAGCAAGTAGTGTTCATTCGTATATACATTGTTTTCATTTGCAGTTTATCATTGCACCAATGCAAACATACTTATATATCTAGGGTCCAGAGTTAAGTTTCTACTTCTTTAATAATCTGAATTTGGGAATTTGGTTAGAAATTTTCTGAAAAAAACCAGATTTTTTTAGTCATTGCTCCTGAAGTTCCGAGCCTTTCCAACCCAAAATTTTTTTTCCAGAGTTAGGTTAGGTTAGTTAAGGGCACACTTGGACAAATATTGAAAATTCGTCCGTTGTGATGTCATATAGGGGAGAGGAGAAAGGAAAAGGGAAGGAAGAAGCAGCCTTGCGATTGGAGGCGATGATGACTATGCATTTTACGACGACGCCGACGGTGGCTGATTTACGTTCGTAATTAGCCGTAACAAGCTACTGATGAACTTCATCAAATTTGTGATATTTAGACCCGCTATATCCGCATGAGAGCCTAGATGTCTAAATCTTTGCCAGACGAGAGCAGGGCAGCTGAGAAGAAGGTGTTGAGATGATTCAACCTCGTCCTCAAGACAGCTTCTGCAGAGGCAATCCCAAGTCGCATCGCATGAACACCTAACGGACAATGTCCGGTAAGAATACCCACCAAATTCGCGAGCAGCGGCTTTGTTAGCCATAGGAGTTCCCTCGAGCGTCCCCGATCTACCCGTGGTCAGAAGGCTCACGCAACCTTGCACGTTTGCGCACTAGCTCAGCGCTCGCCGAGTTGACTCGAGGCACGTTTTTTCAGGAGCAGACCACAGGTTCTTAAGGGAACCCCAATCCTCTCATTTGGCGACGAAACTATTTCCAAAGTTCCCTATCTAGCCAGCTCATCAGCCCAGGAGTTACCCTCTATGCCACTGTGACCGGGAACACAAATGAGCGATATGTCGAAGTATTCGGATGCAATCGAGAGAGAAGCCAGACATTCCCCGACCAATCTCGAACGCACAAACAACGAGCACAAGGCCCTAATTGCCGCTTGGCTATCGGAGTAAATATTTACTTCCTTAACGATCATTACCGAGGTAAGCAACCAATCCACTGCTTCCTTAATTGCGGATACCTCCGCTTTCTACAGAGTACTCGTTTATCATTTTGTTCCAATAACGTCCAACCTCATATCTGAATGAAAAAAAACATTTCTGTTCGCTTATACCCTCTCTCCCTGCCAGGCCCGACGAAAGCGGGGGGGATCGGGTACTTTTTACCCCGGGCCCGGAGTTCTCAGAGGGGCCCGGACTCGAAGTAATTCGAATTATATGAATTAAACATAATTGGAAAGGACCCGCATTTGCAATATTCCCCCGGGGCCCGGATATGCTCTCTACGGCCCTGCTCATGCATCGATTTCTTTCTATTTACTTGAGGTTTTGTAAAACTACTTACTTTCTCGAAATTAGCATTTTTCATAATAAAATATAAATCGTTTTTCTCAATTTATAGCACAATGGAACAGAGTGCACTTATACACATACAAACATAGTTGAATATGTGTATACAAGGAGTTTATATTTGTTAATGTGGTTCGCTAATGACCACTACGCCTTCCAGAGGAAAAGCGTATAAAATATTACTTTGAAAGAATTTTTGCTAACGGTAATTCATAGTCTCAGTGCATAGCCACGATAATCGTTACAGTTCTACGAAATATAAATTATGCCGGCGCAAAATTTGTCTGCTAAATTTATTTTACTTGCCCAACGAATACAAACTTTATTGCTTTTCTTTTCTTTTTTTTTTTTGATATTTTTGTGATTTATTAAAATTATGCATTATTGGATTTATTACAGTTGTGTTAGTATAACATTTACATTTTGAAAGCTTAGAGTTCGAGCAGGCAAGAATGTAGCGCTGGGTTTCTGCGGTGTATGTAACCGACTGTAAATATTTGCTGTTTTATTATTCTTGTTTTAAGTTTCGTGCCAAAGCAAATAAAAAAGGCGAACACAAAATCACAAGAAACCACCGTAGAGGCAAAGAAAGTTAAAATCATGGACTTAGCTTGGCGCCAAAAAACTTTCGCCAACAATTGTGGCTTTCCTTTTCGATTGTGCACCAGACTACTAAACCACTAAACTAAACCACTAAATCAAAATTACAAAATTACTAAAAAAAAACTTTCACACAAATTTACTTAGTACATAGCTCCTCCTTTTCTATAGGTTACGACAACATTTTGAGATCGAAATGTTGAAATTTACTTTTTCAAATGCACCATTTTTTAAACTTAGAGAAAATTTGTTTAAGTTTATCTGTCAAATAAGCTTTCTAAATAAACACATGTTGCTGAAGGGACACCGCACAAAATGTACACAAAATGGATTCTAATCAATATATGGGTTTTCCAATAACAGGTGTTATTGGTGAATGGATTGCGCTATCGAGAGATGATTAACGATTTTTTATGACCAGAATTGAATGGTATTGATTTGGACAACGTTTATTTTCAACAAAACGGCGCTACGTGCCACACACGCAACGAAACTATTGATCTTTACGCGAAAAGTTTCCGGACCGTGTTATCGCTCGAAGAGGTGATCACAATTGGCTACCGAGATTTTGTGATTTAACATCTTGTGACTTTTTCCTTTGGGACCACGTGAAAGAGAAGGTCTACGCCAACAACTCTGGATTAATTTAAGACCTTACAGATGGAGTTCGTGAGACTATGGAGGACATAGGCCAGCCACTTTGCATTTCGGTTATGGAAAATTTCTTGGAAAGGATATTGTCCTGTACGCGTGGTCGTGGTGGTCATTTGCCTGATGTTATTTTCCAATATTAACGGCATACCTTCGCCTTTATAATGAAATAAACATCCGATCAATTATTTTAAAATATACCAGTTTTCTTTGAATATCAAAATAACACCTCTGTTTGGAAAACTCTATATTTGTGGTTTGGGATGCATTTTTAGAATATAAAAGAGCAAATAGGGCGCCTACGCTCCTTTGATTTTTAAATTATTTTAACTTATCTACTAGCATATACAATTTTGAAGTCAAAACTGGTAAATATTTGAATTCAGTAAACATTTCGACACTACAGTTGTGGGATTTCTGAACGTCTGCAGAATTTCAGCATTTATTCAAGTATCTACAAATGGGAAACTTTCCATTAATACCGTTTGACAATTTGATCTTTTGTAACTACTACCAAGTACTACTTATATTCAACTAGTATCGAACTAGTGAGTAACTAGTTCCCATTTGCTGAAATGTTCATAGTACTGAACCATACCTTTTTTGAACAAGTTCAGTTTTTCACCATAGGAACTTTTTTTCTGAAATCTGATTTCACTGGTTTTGAACTAGTGAGTAACTAGTTTCTATTTGGTGAAATGTTGCTAGTACTGAAGCATGAGTTTTTACACAGGCTCAGTTTTTCACTGCAGCGAGTTACATTTTTATCAGCAAATTTTAGAACTAGTCAGTAACTAGTTCCCAATTGGGTAAAAATATCCTAGCACTGAACCGTCTGGTTTTGGTTTTGTTTCAGTTTTTTACTACGGCGACTTACTTTTTTGATATCGAACTTCACTGGTTCTGAACTTGTGAGTAACTAGTTCTCTATTTGGTGAAATGTTGCATAGTACTGAACCACCACTTTTTAGACAAGTTCAATTTTTCTCTACAAGAGCTAACATTTCTGTTATAGAATTTCACTGGTTTTGAACTAGTGAGTAACTAGTTCCCATGTGGTGAAATGATCTTAGTACTAAACCATATGTTTTGTGAACAAATTCAGTTTCTCACTATAGAAACTTCTTTTTATACCAAATTTCACAGGTTTTGAACTAGTACGCAACTAGTTTCAAATTTAGTGAAATTATTCTAGTACTCAACCAACAATTTTTAGACAAGATCAGATTTTTCACACCAAATTTCACTGGTTTTGAACTAGTATGTAACTAGTTCCCAATTATGTAAATTAAGTCTTACTACACAACCAATTTTTAGACTAGTTGAGTTCTTCTCTAAAGTGACTTATTTCCCTGACATATTTGGCCAAATATTCTTCTAGTACTGAAATTTCGTTTTAATACCGTTTAACTCAACTATTTCTTGCACAGCTAGAATTCTCTTTTCTGATAGCAAATTTCGCTTTGCAGACTTCTCTGTGAGATATTATTTTATTTATACCTGCACCTGCACCTTAAGTATGAAAATGCGAGAATACTCGTATATGTGCATGCATAAGTCCAAAGCTGTGCCTGTCAGTTGCACTTGCTTTCAGCAAATCGCACACACACACACACACACACAAATGTACGAGTAAAATGGTTTTTCTAGTTTATGAGGTCTACCACTTGCCTCCCCTTCATTCGGCCATCAAAGCACAAGTTCCCTCCATTAGCGCAGTGTTGAGCTTTTCGGTAGTAAATTAGAATTTGCATCTTAAAATTATTATTGTCGTTGTTGTTGTTGTTGTGATTGCATAATACATCTTACATATTTGTACTATTTCAAGCTCTTGCGGAGTGCTGTCATCATCATTTGCAAGCAGCAAATGCATTTATGCACTCAAGTAAATTTTACCACTCAGCAAATTGCACGCAGTGTTGCATTTGACACTTCAATGTGAGCACACATTTAGCCTACGTACTTAGACACTCGTAGATGTGTTTATTTATGAATAATTTAAAATCTTATTTGGGCGGATTAAAACTTTCACAGTTTACCATCGAGCGCATGTTGCACTTTTCCGATGTTACCATAAGAAACTTTAATATTAGACTATTGGCCACATGACAGCTTCTGCCGAGAAACAAATTTTGGTAATGCAATTAATCAAGTGCTAATAATTCATTATGAAGTGTTTACACTGCCACAACTTGATAAATTTACAACCTTTACTAAAATGAAACGCCTATTCTTGTTGATTTATTAATGAGCGGCAAATGTGTTGATTATTAATTAGTTTGTATATTAAACTTATGAAATTTACTCAGCCAAATTAGTTGAAAATTCCTTACGGAATGTAACGCTATTATGTTACGTATAAGGACTAGTTAAGGGATTACAACACTATATAAGTAAAGGGTGGTTAAATTTCAAGGGCCGATGTTGAATGTGAACCACACCTAAACGTCAAGCCTTCTTCTGCATTTCATTTAACATTTTTCAATTTGAGACTAACTCAATTTGAAACATAGAAAAATACACAATCGAGCAACGAGATAAAGTTATTCAGGCTTTTTATGAAAAAATGGTAACAGTGTATCACCAATTTTCGAAGAAAATCATCTTCAGTGATGAGGCACATTTTCACCTCAGTGGATTCGTCAATAAGCAGAATTGCCGCATTAGGGCGAATGATAATCCAAGAATGATAGCCGAAAAACCAATGCACCCACAAAGAGTGGCTGTTTGGTGCGGTTTATGGGCCGGCGGCATCATTAGGCCATATTTTTTCCAAAATGAGGTCGGTCAGGCAGTTACTGTGAATAGTGTTCGCGATCGAGAGACGATTAAGAACTTTTTTTGGAAGATATGGATGTGGACGATATGTGGTTTCAACAGGACGGTGCCACTTGTCACACAGCTAACGAAACAATGGCTCTTTTGCGCGAAAAATTTGATGGCCGAATAATCTCACGTCGCGGCGATGTCAATTGGCCGCCAAGATCATGTGATTTGACACCGTTGGACTTCTGCCTTTGGAGTTATTTAAAATAAAAGGTGTACGTCGATATGATAGCAACAATTCAAGAGCTAAAGGATGAGATAATTCGGCACATTAACACGGTATAGAATCTCAATTATGCCTCAGTGTCATCGAAAATTCTGACCATCGGATGGAGGTGTGCCGCCGAGGCCGCGGCGGCCATTTGGCCGATATTTTGTTTCATACGTAATTGAGCCGTACCGTAATTTCCTAAAAAAATTGTATTTTATTCAAAATCAATACCGGCAATTCAAACTTAACCACCCTTTATAAAATGGTCGATATATATGAACAACAAAGAACAAAATTTTTGATTTTTTTCAAATGAGTCGGCAACTCAAAGGTGGGTGAAAAAATTTCAAGAAACTGGTTCTGTCGAGAAACTGGCAGACAAAAAACTGGTATATACTCAATATTGCTGCTGTAGCGCAAAGTTTTGCTGTACAGTCTTGAACACCGATATCTCGACATTCTCAACAATTAGGCATTCACGAATCGACAGAAAACTTTAGACTAAGATTAGAAGGAAGAACTATTTATATGTATATTTACAATTGACTTGAAGGAAGAACTGTATATTTACAATTATTTTTTATTTTAATTTTTTATTTTATTTATTAACTTCGTTTTGTCAGCAATTTTCGGATGATTTTTTGTTGCCTGTTGTTGTTGATATCTATATCAATATTATAGAGTGAATATAAGTATTTAAGACATTTTTTGGAAAATTTTATACTCGAAAGTTCTTCTAAAAATGGAAATTGATAGACAAATTACTACTTTATAAGCTCTATAGGTTTGCGTGCAAACGAAATTTTTCCTGTATATTATTCCTTTGTGTTCTTTCTCAAAAGTCGTGCATAGGCACTTTGTTATGTTCTTCTTTTTTTTTGATATTTACTGTGAAGCTTTTATTTAATATTCTCCAGTTTTCTAAATTTATATTCCTATTGTAACTCATATTTTATTAACCCGTAACGGCCGAGAGCGTTTTTTGTAATGCTTCCCCATAAGACGACGGAAAATTAGGCGAAATTCTAAAACAATTATAAAGATGAAAACTTAAACTAAACATTTCAACTGATTACTTAAGATATGAATTCAATACATTTACTTGATTTATAATTTTATATGATCAACAAACCAGGCATGTGCAAAGTTGCAATATTTGTTAAAGAAAACTACAGCGATGATAAATAAATGAAATAAAAACTGAATTCTTTTCATGTCCCCGTGTTGGGGTCTTTCGATTTCTATCGCATAAATACTACAGGGTTGCCCATATTCGACGGACCCATCTGGCAACCCTGTATCTTTTGACAGAGACGTCAGATCGCTTAATGACATACCGCGTTGGAAGCGTCAGTCCAAGCAGATTTTTACCATGGAACAGTACACGCCACGCGAGCGCTCCCAAATTGTTGGAATTTACATTCAACAAAAGAAGTCAAAAGAAGAAGAAGAAGAACAAAATCATCATGTCCGATGAGGCTAATTTCTTATTGAATGGGACGGTAAACAAGCAAAATTTCCGTATTTACGCCACTGAAAATCCTCACGAAATTCAAGAGGTACCTCTTTACGACGAAAAATTCACTGTTTGGTGCGGCGTTAGTGCGAAGATGGTCAAGCTGTAAGCGTCAATCAGGAGCGTTAAGGGGTTAGGTGGGTTTCAAAAGCTCAAAATAGGTACATTTTTATGAATTTTTTTTTATTTAATCAACAGAATATTTCATTCCATCAATTTAACACATAAAAGATACATATTTTATAAGTAGTTTGTGAAATTTTCATTGAAAAATTTTGAAAATTAAGGCGTGGACACGTCGTCTCCTATGACCCCTCAAAAAAAAGTTCTCTCGGCGTAGTCAGGATAACTCATGACAGATTCATCTGAAATTCAAAAACAAAAAATTTTCTGTTAGTAGATGTTTCAAACTCGTGCTTGGACGAAGGAAAAAAAAAAAAAAAAATTACATTTTTGGCGGCGTTGAAAACAAAAAACCCTTATTTTGAGTAGAATTTGCACCCTTCATGCCCTTCAAAAATTACTTGGAATAGAAAAAAAAAAAATTCCTTCGTTCAAGCACGAGATAATGTTATTTTGAAGAAGTGTACAAAACTTGACAGAGATCGGTTCATAAGTTTTAGAGAAATCGTGACTACCGACTTAAAAAATCGAGTTTTGAGATAAACGCGTTTAAAAACGAAACGCTGCACTGACATGGCCTGATGGGCGGAACTTCTGAAGGGTCTATCTCGTAGAATTTTACTCGGATCAATTTGAAATTTTAGGAGAATATTTTAAACATACTATTTAATAAGACAAAAAAAAAATCGATTTTTTGAAATTTTGAAACCCACCGAACCCCTTAACGGGATATGATAACCACTTTTGTGATGCCAATTATTCGTCTAAAGCGTATGAGGAAGTTCTGGTTTCAACAAGACGGCGCTCCACACACAGCTCGCACCACAATCGATTTTTTGAAGAAATTATTTCCTCGTCGTTTGATGTCGAAAAATGGCGATTTTGACTGGCAACCGCGTTCGCCCGATTTAACGCCACCTGGCTTCTTCTTGTGGGGATATTTAAAATCAAAGGTTTATATTAATAAGCAAAAGACCTTAGAAGAGGTCAAGAACAACATCCGTAAGGGAAATAGCCGCTATTCCAGTCGAAATGTTAGTTAAAACTATGGAAAATGCTGCAAAATGGGCACAATACGTCGTACAGGCTCAAGGCCGCCATTTGCGAGATATCATATTCAAAAAGTGATGTCAACAAATCTACTTGAACCAAATAAAATGATTATTATCGTCAACATCAAAAAAATTGTGCTTTTCGTTGATTTACAAAAAAAAAAAAAACACATGGGTCCGTCGAATATGGGTAACCCGATATGTCCCCATAGCGGGGCCTTTCGGCTGTGAAGGGTTAAAAGTAGGTACCAAGTGGCGCAATTTTAATCACACTATCGGAAGATTTATAATTTCTGCAATATTTGCAGCATACAAAGAGACAAGCAACGAAGCGCTTATTGGTCAAAATAAAGATTTCCATCACTCAAAATCAGTTGCTTTATAGGCCATGCAACAAAAAAATTGGATGATTAATTTTGCGCTACCTTTTTTGTTTTTACGAGCTTGAGAATTTAAAATGATAACACATATATAATTGGCGCGTACACCTTTTTTGGGTGTTTGGCCGAGCCCTCCCTTATATTTGTGGTGTGCGTCTTGATGTTGTTCCACAAATGGAGAAGCCTACAGTTTTAAGCCGACTCCGAACGGCAAGTATTTTTATGAGGAACTTTTTCATGGCAGAAATACACTCGGAGGTTTGCCATTCTCAGCCGAGGGCCGACCGCTATTAGAAAAATATTTTTCTTAATTTTGGTGTTTCACCGAGATTCGAATCAACATTCTCTCTGTGAATTCTGAATGGTAGTCACGCACCAACCCATTCGGCTACGGCGGCCGCCGTAAATGATAATACTAACCAGAAAATTTTATTAGAATGATTTTTTTCTGAAATTATAATTTAATAGATAATTGCATGGGAATTATTTCTTGAATATAATATCCGGCATATGGTTGCTGCGGCTTCGGTCAGCCACTCGAATATTGCAATAAATCGACTGTTAAGCAATATGTATGGCAAGCTGCGCCGTCTCGTTGGAACCGTCATGATGCCGCCAATGCTTAATTGATTAATTTTTGGAAACCAAAATTCAGTCAGCATGGATCGATAGCGCTTGCCATTTAACGTAACTTCTTCCCCATTTCGAAATAAATAAGGGCCGATAATGCAGCTAGCGTGTAAGAGGCACGTTAAATGTACGAAGTGCTCTATGAACATTGCGAACATATTTTTTTTTTTTTTCAAAGTACATTTCCACAATTTCCTTAGCGTTGTTCTGACGTTAAGCGATTCGTGATGAACAGAAATGTCAAAACAGTTTGCCATTCTCAGCTATCAAACCATAGTTATCGATATCAGTAGTTATCATGCAACTAAAGAAACTCCCGATACAGCTAGTTAAATATTTTAAGAGCCCCTCTTATTTCGCTGTAAACTAATTATCCAGTCAATATTGCAACTAATAAGAATTCAAATATAATTAAATTTCAAATTAAAATTTCATGAATTTCATGCAAGAGAAAAAAGTGAACTGGCATGCAATGCAATTAGTTTTTTGTTTTTGCTTTTTTTTTCAACAAGTACTCGTAGTTTGTCCAAAATGCAGCGTTGTTGTGCTCGTTGCTTGTGGATTGTGCGGAAGTAGAATTAGAATAGAAAAAATGCAATTGGCTGTGACGTGACGGTGCCGATGACAATGGAAGCAAGAAGGTAGCTTTCTTGAAAGTTGAAAGGCACACAAAAAAGTAAATATAAAATACAAAAAAGGACAAAATAAAATACAAAAAAGTAAAAATAAAGCAGTAATGAGCAACGATAAACGAACCAAAAGATGAAACAAGAAAGAAGTGAAAACGAAATGAAGAGGTGAGTATAGTTTAGTTAGAAAAAATTTCTACTTGATAAATAACTCAATAGTAAAGACTTAGCAGAGAAAGAAGAATTGGCAAGAGAAAAAGAAATTAATTTTCAAACTTCAGCCATTTAAAGTTGGCGTCCAAGTCAAAGTGGATTAAAATGCTAACCACTCTACATACACACACCACAATCGACAACACGAAACAACAGTTGGCTGTGTGGCACGCACATAAACTCTAGAGAAGAATATCACTTAAACACAGAGAAACAAAAAACCAAGTGAAAAAACAAAATTAAATTTAAAAAATTACAAAAAAAATACAAAAAAAAATTACAAAAAAAAAATACAAAAAAAAAATTGAAAAAAAAAAGATTTCAAAAAAAAAACGAAGCTAAGCATATTCCACAAACGGTATACATTTCAACGCATACAAATAAAGTATACCAAGAACTTGGCCAACGTACGAAATCGAATAAATGTACACACATACATGCGTACATATGCGTTTATAAAGTTTAGAATTTTAGCGTCGCAAAATTAGACGATTAAGTAAAGACTGCTAACTATTTATGAAGAGCTGTTATCTATTTTTCTAGTTGCATACGAATACATCTACTCAATAAGTTAGATCATTTTTGGGGCTACATAAGTACAAATGTCCGCGGAAATATTTGTATGAATTTAGATAAAATACTGAGTGTCGGAGTTAAATCACTGGATCATGGGAAGAAACACACTTTGAAATTAACAATTTGTTCATAGCTGAAACTTTTTTATAGCAAGAGTGTAGAATTATTTTTTTCTAATAGGTGGTAATAGTTTTCAATGACTACAATTACAGATGCTCACTTAATAATCACAGATCTCAAGGAATTCAAAAAAAATTGGTAGAAAAATATTTATCATATTAGTTTGGGGGAAAGGAATTTCACTATTTTCTCGTTAGGTGGCTCCCGTGATCGATATCTCGTAAAGTATCGCTCAAACAATTTAAAGTTTATGTTCCTTATCAAACTGATATTTCTCACTAAAAAAATTTCTTAAATAATCGAAGTTGATTGGCATTTTAGTAGTCGTAGTATCGCCCAGAAACTAAAGTTCGACCATAAAACAGGTTTAAACCATTTACGCAAAAATTGTACGCAAAAATAACGAGTTTTTTTTCGGAAACAAATATTAAGGTCTATTGATGTATTGAATTCAAATATGTTTTGAATCAAAGTTGGCAAATTTAAAATGGCGTATCCAATAGGTACATAATTCGTGAAATCGCATAGAAAAAAAAAACACACTGACACAAGATTAAGATACACATAAATTTATTTCTACTTCCGAGAGAAAAGTTACTATGGACCCCAAGGCCTTGCAATTTATCGTGCTGCCCATTATTCTGACTTGCGTCGAAAGTTTTTGACTGTCGTTCAACTGTGAGGGCTAGAAATTATATTTAGTTTAAAATATCTATCTACCTACAACAATGGACTACTATTTGGTTTGACCGCAAGGAGATTTCTTTGCCGAAGCAAGTTTCCCACTAATAAATGTGCAACAATCAAACCTTCCCAATAATGGGCTGTGCGTTGTCTTCGGGATCCTCCACGTCAAGAGAACAACTCCAATGAAAATATCTCAAATGTGTGAGACCAAATTATTGCGTATGTCAAATAAAATTTGTGTTCGAAACTGCTTCACACTCTAAAAAAGCTTCACACTTTTCAATGCTTGAAAATGTTAAAAAAAAATATATATGTATATAATGTGCATTTTATTAAACTTTTCCAAAATTTTAAAACCTTCTACAGAAATATGACGCAAGGTTGAAAATTATGTACGCCACTTTGATCAAGCAATTATTATTTTAGTGGGTGGATTACAAATGTATGGCCCTGGGTCATTAGGGAGTTAAATAAAATATATTTTCATATTCCCTCTTTCTCTACAAAGCGGAAATTGTCGAATTTGTCCTCTGATGAAGTTGCAAATACTAATACAGTTAGGCTGCTTAAATGCACTATTAAAAAACAAAGAGTAAACAATTTTTTCGAGGTAAGTAATCAATTCCATTAATAAAGATCCAGCGACTTCGTTGGCTTTGTCATGTAAAGAAGAATCAACTATATTTATTATTAATTTACAAACTGCTAACTCGCATTTCTGTCTAAACAAAGTTTCCGCGCAATTTTGTCTTCACGCCCTCGATTCATAATGACCACAAGGATGCTGGTGAAGACTATTGTGGAGCTGAAAGCTGTTCGAAGGCTTTAGCCATCGAAAGCCCTCGCAGGCCTTTTGAGAAAAGGAATTTAGCTGTTCAAATGGGTATCAGCAGACGGTCACTCTAGCCACTCTGCACAAATATTCCAGTTTGTTTCTTAATAAGCGTCAAATCCATGGCTAAAGACCCATTTGTGGAAATATATTAGTATTTTTTCCCTTACGATGCCATGATTTTATATACCGACACTGAGCATTTGGAAAAATTCACTAGATTGGAGTAAACAAAAAAAACTAAGGTTCCAGAAAGTCTTTGAGAAAATGATAAATAAATCACGCATGTGGCCTTTGCTCTTGGCTAAAAGCAACTTTTGTGGTTGATAGGTAGTACCTGTTCCGATATTGGTGCGTCCATTGTAACGGTAATTGTTATTCAAGCCATTATTCTTATATGGCAGGGTTGCAGCTCCACTGACGACACCACTACCGGCCCCAGTTGTTACGCCCACACCACCAACGCCAACACTAACACCAATACCAACACCAACACCCACACCGACGCCAACGCCACCCAACATATGACCGCTGCTACCCGTGCTGGCATCACGCAGCGTAATGCCACGCATGCCATTGCTGTTACAGTTATTGTTGCTTAGAACGAGGCTATTGTTGTTCGACGCACCATTCACTGCCCCACCAACACCGGTGGCATGTGCATGCGCATGTGTGTGATAATCGACGGCGATGCCGTTCTGATGTGCAACGCCACTGCCGCCATTACCAGCGATACTGCCACCATTCATCATGACGCCGCTTGGCCGCATATATTGGTGGTATACACTGCCGTTCATATCGCCAGCATTGCCAACAAAGTGTTGCTGATGGCTATTGGCTGTCATTGTTGCATTTTGTGGCATGCTCTTGTTGCCACCGATTACTCCACCACCACCACCGTTAACCATTTGATTGCCAATGCCATTCATCATACCATAATGCTGTTGGAATTGTTGTGGCGGTGGCTGTTGTTGTTGCTGTTGATGGTGGTAGTGATGTTTCTGTGCATGCCGCTGGTGCTGGTGTGCGGCAACATGTTGATGTGCGTGCTGATGCTGTTGCTGTTGCTGGTGATGACGTGTTGTTGGCTGCGAGGCCAAACTCGACAATGACGACGAGGATGCCGGCTGTGAGGTGGCCGATGACGAGGCCGAGGAACTTGTTGACTGTGTGGCCAATGGCGGTGATATATTTCCAGCGTAATTACTGCTGCCGTTGCTGCTGCCGCCGCTCATTGTATGATTGTGCAGCTGTTGTTGCTCACCGTAGTATGTTGGATGTTGGTGCTGTTGTTGCTGTTGTTGTTGCTGCTGATGTTGTTGTTGCAAGGAGGCATAGTGATGGTTGTAGCTGTGCTGTTGTGCCAGCTGCTGCTGGTGTGGCGATGAAGCCATTTGTTGTTGCTGCTGCTGCTGCTGTTGTTGCTGGTAGTAATGTTGATGCAATGTTTGCGATTGCTGTTGCTGTTGTACATTCGATGCTGTCGTTGTTGTCGCCGAAGGCATGTGATTTTGATGAGAATTGTTGGGCAAGAATTGTGGGTACACATGGTGCGACCACTGGGGGAAGAGCGGGCGGCCTGAGGGTTCTAATACCATGTCGCAGGGAGGTAAGGTGAGGCAGAGATCAAATAGTCCAGTTTATTAGCAACCGTAGTTGCAGTGGAAACGGGTAATTTTGAGAGGCGAAGAGAAAAGTGAGGGGGAGTAATGGAAGTATATGAAAATGGATATTGCAACAAAAAGTAATGGCAATGGTAACGGTTAAAAAGGTGGTTATAATGATAATTGTAATGGGAATAATAATAGTAATGGAGTGTTAATGGTAATGGTAAAAGTTGAAGTAATGGTAGTGATAAATGTGAATTGCAACGATATTGATGATGGTTGTAATTATCATGGCAATGGTATTAGTAATGGAGCGTAAATTATTATTTTAATAGGAGATGCAAAGGTAGAGGAATATAAATTATGGTAGTAATGATAAATATAGTTAGTAATGGTAATGGAAATGGTAATGGTAATGGTAATGGTAATCGTAATTTTAAAGGTAATAGTATTATTAATGGTAATAGTAGTTGTAAAGGTAATGGTAATTGTAAAGGTATTGGTGATGGTAATGGTAATGGTAATAGTATTTGTAAAGGTAATGGTAATTGTAGAGTTAACAGTATCGGTAATGGTAGGGTGAAGGTTAATGCAGTGGTAATGGTTTTTATATTGATTATGGTAACATTAATAATAATTGTAATAACGTGTAGCAGAGCAGTGGTGATGGTAATGGTAATAGTAATGGTAATGGTAATAGTAATGGTATGGTCATTAGTAATTGCGTTGGGTATAGTGATAGTAATGGTTATGGAAGGTTAAAGAGTAGGGGAGGTGGCAATGTTAATGATAATGGCAAAGGTAATTAAGAAATTACAGCAAATATAGTAGTAACGGTAATGGTAATCACATTAGTTGCATGAGTAAGTAGTAATCGGAATGGTAAAGGTAATAGTATTGGAAATGGTAATTTTAGGATTTATTTAGTGATAGTGGTAATGGTAATGATTTTGTATTATGTTAACGGTATTGGAAATGGTGTTTATAGAAGCGATGGAAATGTGAATGACAAAGATAGTAAAAAAATATTTAGTTGAGGTAGTAATGGAGAAGGGATGGTAAGGTCAATAAAAATTATAAAAGTAGAGCAGTAATGGTAATGATAATGACAAAGGTAATGAAAACGTTGAAGCAGAGGTAGTCGTAACGATAATGGTAAGGGAAAGGAAATTGTAATGATAATGGTAATGGTAATGACATTTAGTCGCAGGTGTAAGTAGTAATTGCAATGGTAATGGTAATGGTAACCACATTGGTTACATGAGTAAGTAGTAATAGCAAAGAGTATTGTAATGATAGTATTGGTAATAATGATATAGGAATTTTCGTATTGACATTGCGGAGAGTTCACAAAATTTTTTTGTTTATTCAGAAATTTTCACCATTTCAGATCGTCGGAATCGTATAATTTGTTTAATTTCGATCAGAAATCGAGAGATGCGGTGTAAAAATAATAAAAAAACAAGCGTGTTTTACATGAATTTACCAGACCACAGTTATAAAATCGTCAGAAATTACAAAATTCGTGAAATACCGAAGTGATGGAGAAAAGGTGATTCACAATAAAAACACACACGATCACAGCACGATACACATTTTTAGGGTTATATACATGATTTTTCATAAAAATTGAATAAAGGATAATAGAGGATTTTACGAATTAACATTCGCAATTAATCAAATAGTCATCACATTTTTGTTGTTGTTGTAAGTAATATTTTGAATTTGATGATATCATTCAAATGAATTCCGAAAATAATTGTGCCAAATGGTTGTTTTTGGCATTCAGTAAATGTTTCATGTTTTGTTTATTTTTTTTTTAATTACAAAAATCCGAACAAAGCAGCGTGAAATAAAGTTCAAAGAAAAAGAGAAAGAGAGAAAATATTTGGGAAATAACGATTAGCAATACTCGCTGTCAAATATTGAAATAAACATGAAATGGTTGGACAAAAAATTTGGAAAAAATCATAACTATGAATTTAAGTATAAAAGTATAACTGACTTTTTGACACGGATTTTTCATTCAGGATACAACAATCGTTCTGAATGGTTAGAAATTTGTATTCATTTGGTCAGTGTAAATATAAATAAAATTGACGTCCAATACATTTAAGAGGGTAACAAGTTTTACACAAATAAAAAAAGAAACTATATAAAAAATACGTACAATAAAAATTAGAATAGAAACTTAGATAAAAAAAAATAAAATAAAATAACTAAACTAAGTAAATTCTATTTATGCTTGATTGTGACTGCAACGTTCGCTAATTTATGTACAGAAGTGAAATAAACTTACTTAAAATTAAAATACGATCAATAGCTACCCCCTCGAAATAAAATCTTAAATAAAGTTTCAAAACTGTGTGAGTTTTTGTTGCTTGGATTAGTAAAATAAATAACTACTAACAATTTGTACTTTTTTGATTTTTTTGGTTTTTTTTGTTTGTTAGTTGGAACAACTGAGTTACGAAAATTTGATTTCAGCACATTGAAAAAAAACTCGATTGAGTATATAAATAAAATTAATGTGATTAAAATTTTGGTGCATTCGTAAAAACCAAAGTCAAACTAATCAAACTAACCGCAAAGAGAAAGAAAATGAAAACAAAGAGTATAAAAAAGTATACCATAAAGTATATTTTGTAGCAGAACTAAGCAGTTTAAAAATTTGTTGGCAAGACTTACCGGCTGCAGAACGTTGCATTACGGGTGATTGGCGCTGGATTTGCGGTTCCGCTGGCGGTTCCAATATGTCGCGATATTTGGACACCATGAGCACGGAAATGAAGTAAACGATGGCGAGTGAAAGGAACTGTGCCTGTTTGGTTTCCTCCTAAAAAAAGAAACGTTGTTACATTGATGGTGTGGTAAGGATATCACAGACGTTAGATATAGACATGATTGCAGTTGTTGACAATTTAGTAAATTTTTCTTAAAAAAATAGGTAGTCTGACGATGCATAGTGGCATAGGATAAATCGTGGCATAGGATAAATTTTTTGTTTTAAAAATATTTAAAATTTTACAAATAGGTTACAAATATATACAAAAAAAGTTTTTAAAAGGAACAGCTGGGAACAGTTTTTATAAGGTGGGAACAGTTTTTATAATCTGGGAACAGTTTTACAGTGTAGGAACAGTTTTTATAAAGTGGGAAGAGTTTTTATAAGCTGGGAACAGTTTTATAAGATGGGAACAGTTTGTATAAGCAGGGAACAGTTTTTATAAGCTAGGGACAGTTTTTTATAAGCTGGGAACAGTTTTTATAAGCTGGGAACAGTTTTTATAAGCTGGGAACAGTTTGTATAAGCAGGGAACGGTTTTTATAAGCTAGGGACAGTTTGTTATAAGCTGAGAACAGTTTCCGAAACTGTTCTCACCATGCTATAAACTATTCTCAGTGTCTATAACTAGATTTAAGGGGGAGGTAGGGTTTAGCGCTAAAAAAAAAACACTTTTTTTGGGAATTTTTTACAGAAATATGGCTTAAGATACTTTAATAAAATCAGTTACATGTTATTGTACGTCTTTTCAATAAGTGTTTAAAAAATATTAATAATAAAATATTGACAAATAAGCCCATGACAGAGTGTTTTTGGAGATATGTTTTTCGAGAGGTGCTCTGCGGTGTCAATCGGCATTCGTCGTAGAATCATCTGAAACTAAAAAAGTCGAATTTTTCAGTTAAAGTATGACGTAATGCTCCCCCCTACATTAATAAAATTTTTTTTTTCATTTTTGTAGTTTTGGTGGCAAAAAAACGTAAAACGAGCATTTTTGGCGAAAAATTTCGCCATATTTGTAAGTGAAAAACAACCTTAAAATAAAAAAAATAAAAAAAAACAGTGTAGGGGGAGGTATTTTTGATTTAGAAAACGTGTGCCAAATTTGAAAAGAATCGGTTGAATAGTTTCGGAGTTGTGATTGGCACCGACTTTTAAGAAGTCGTTTCGGGAAAAACGCGTTTGAAAAAATGACTCTGAGAAATTACCGATGCTCCGCATTCGAGGTAGAGTGCCTACAAAGGCTATAACTTTGAGAGTTCTGCTCCGATCCACTTAAAATTTTGACACAACATTCTTGAAATGATTTACTATAAGATGAGTGAAGAAAAAAAATTTCGATTTTGTGACCCTACCCCCCCCTTAATGTAAACCAAATAGAAATAAATGTACCTAGTAGGAGCTTTTAAGGTGAGAAGAGGTTTTCATATAAACTTTTTAAGGGAAAAATTATCGTAATATGATACGTATTATGTAATTTGTAATAGCACTCGCCCCTCGGCAGGCAATGGGAAGCCCCCAAGTGGGTTTTTGCCATAAAAAAATCCTTATAAAAAAATTCCATCAGCCGTTCGGAGGCTGCATACAACTGTAGGCTCCCATTTGTGGAAAAAATATCAGGACGCACGCCAAACGTAAAAGGAGGAGTTCGGCCAAACACCCAAAAATAGTGTAAACCCCAATTATATAAGTTTCTAGCAGCAAGCAGTACCACATTGAAGGCCTGTGATATCTGGCGTGGATTCAAAAAATCGATGCCAATGGGTTTTTACCCAAAAATCTTGCAGGCATAAATACATGCCATCTAAATATGTAAGAGCGAATGCCTGCGTAGAAAAATGAGAGTAATCGACAGATAGTGCATCGGCTTTGAAAACGCTGCTATCAACTGTAATCAGCTCTAAAATGGTAAATGACTGTCTTAACCAATTGCAATACGTTAGGGAGCTGCACCAAAGTATTATTCCCAACCTAGGTTCCTGCATATGAGGGATATGAGAGAAATTAAATGGCTAACCATCTAGCCAAACAAAGGGCAAACATGCGTCTAATTGGTACTGAGCCTGAGAAAAAATTCATTGAACACTGGTGGAATTATATAGGTCACCGACAAGTGAAACAATTCCTAACGCCAGACAGAGGAATTACTGATAAGCTACTTTCGCTCAGCAGGGTAGACTGAGGACTTTTTACTGGTTACTTTACAGGCCATTAAAACATGAGATATCACTTAAATAAAACTGATAAAATAAGACCATCATGTCAATTCTGTGAAATGGGCACTGCAAAGTCTTGCTGCAAAGTTTGTTACAAAGGATCTGAATTTCATGCAAAACAAGGGACCGTTGATATCGCCAAAGATATGATTGTCCAAGGCTGAGTCCGACCCAACATTCATCAAACGCTTCATTACTGGAGACGTGACATGGGTTTATGAGTATAACGCGCAATCCATACATGAGGCGAGTGAGTGGAGGACTCCGAGCGCCGAATGAATCAATGCCAAAAAAAAAAAAAAAAACAAAACAAACTACGCCGTTTTCAGTCAAAAAAGATATCAATGCGCACATTTTTTGTAGAATACAACGATATTATACACCGAAAGCTTTTTTTCCCCAGAAGTTCAGACATTTAATAAGGACTATAATATTATATTATTTGGGCGTTATGAGACATTTGTGTACGTGAAATAATTCGCCAGTGCCATCATTATCCGTGTATTTTGGACCAACAACCAAATGAGTACCATCCAACAGCCCTTGAATTCACCTGATATGACTCCCTGCGATGTTTTTCTTTGTTTATGTCTAAGAACCACAACGGGGAACGCGTTTTAACAGACGAAAGAAAGAAATGGAAAAATCGATAACAGCTCTGATGGTTATACCAAATCCAGAAATGTTTCGAGAGCTGGATTAAACGCTGACATATGTGAGTAGCAGTTGATGGGGAGTATCATATTTTGAAGGCGATGAAGGAATAAAGTTTTATTTCGAATTTTCTGAATATATTCCGAGCACTCTATGGTCAAGGCGGTATACTATGATATTGAGATATCGAGTTGAATTATTTCTTAACGCAAAGGTACGGTTAAGCATGGCGGAGGTGGTATTATGGTGTGGGGTTGTTTTTCTGGGTTTTGTGTTGGACCTCTCCATTTAATAGATGGAATTATGGATAGGTTTGTATTCCAAAATATACTAGAGAGCATGACGCTTCCTCATGCTGAGTGTAATATGCCTGCCACCTTCGTGGTCGTTCCAACAAGATAATGACCCAAAGCACACCTCGAAGTTGGTAGCAAATTGGATTGCATCGGAAAAAATCAATGTGCTCGAGTGGTCAGCACAATCTCCGGACCTCAATCCAATTGAGAACCATTCGGGAGATAATCAATAGGAGGATAGACAGGCAAGAAGTAAATGGGGACAAAAAGAAGCTATTTGAAGCTGCCAAACAAGCCTGGTTGGATATTCCACTCGACGGTATCAACAATCTAATAGCTTCCATGCCAAAAAGATGAAGTGAAGTTATAAAAAATAGATGGTTGTGCTATAAAATATTAGCTAATTATTGTTATTCCAATATGTTTTGCCGCTCTGAATATCACATATGTTTTGCTTTTTATGCATATAATTTTATGAAGTTAACTATTGGCTAATTTTTTTTTATGCATTCAAGAAATAAATAGTTCGTCTTAATTTCTGGGTATTTAATTTATATTTGAAATGAGATTTCACGTTAAACAGAAAATTTCATTCGTCTTTGTGGCGCCGTAAAATCTCAATTGACTTGCAAATTAAAAAAAGGTATAATTTCTTTCTCAATATACAACAATTCTGGTGTTGTGGTAATAAATATTCAGTACTAGACATTACTTTGGACCGCCCTAAAGTACTCGAATTTGAGACTAGAAAAAATTCGAAATGTTCTCACGCTAAATTGGTAAAAGTTTTCATTGAAAATAAAGCCGTTATTACAAAAAAATTGATTTTCTGACACACTAAGGCTGCAAAGTAAAGTTGTATTATTTAAAAAAATTCATAAAAATCGCTTAAAAACTAAAGAGAGACAATGAATGCGTGTGCAGAGTCATTAGCTATTATTTTTCTTACTTACCACATCTCGATAGATAACTGCACGCAAGCGATTGACATCCATATCCTGCAAAAGCTTCTCAGGATCCTTGACTGGGGATAATTGACCTGTTATTGACTCAACAATATTCTGAAAATAAAAGCAAAACCATGAGATGGTGGGTATAATGAAGGGGCAAGGCAAAATGCCAAAAGGCAAGTCATTAAGAAAGGATATGTGAAGTATTTAACTGCAGCAGTTGCAATAGCATTTGACAGCAGTCATTGACAGAGCCATTTCAGAGCACTTGCACCACGCAACCCCCGGCTTGCGCCACATATATGCATACAAGTACACGCAGTCACACCTATACACATTCGTTAAGTACACATTGTATGTGTGCACCAAATTTGTACACACGCCCATACTAGCATCCACTAAGTATGTAGGCATGCATGCCTGTGTGACTGTGTGTAAATTTGTATATGAAAGTGAGTAAACCACAGCAAAGTGCACTGTGAGTGCGGCACTTGAAGGCTATAAGCCAAGACAAGGATTGCGGCTGTGAAACCAACTGCTGTTGTTGAAGCTGCGCAACGATAGGCAAAGCAAGACGTCGCGTCTACCCGGACGCAGTGCTGTGCAAGTTTACGTATGCATGTTGGTGTATGTAAAAGTGCTCTTTTCAAAAGTGCAGTTTCTTTTTTATGCTGTTTTTGTTTTTTTTACGTTGTATAGCATATTTTATTTTTACGATTATGGCATTCTTGCAGTCTTCTTTGTTTTTTCTACTTACTCGTATTTTTTTATATTCCACTACTCACTCACCTTGGGCGACGCTTGTGCGCCACGTATGAGCGCCTGCAGATGTGCCGCTCCGGGTACATCGCGCGCCATTGCGCCCACATTGTAGCGTGTACGCTCCTTACACTCCAAACAATTGCGCACCGCACACGTGCACACCAAACGCAAACATTGACGCAGTATACCGCCGCTGGACATGTTCTTCTCCGCCTCGAGTTCGCCAAAATTCAACGAAGTGGCAAAGATTAGCACGTCCGCCATATTGACAAGACGTTGCAGAAAGGAGACGGCCACCTCTAGTGGCATGCCCTGAGTGGGCTCAAGCACATCCAGTTCAGACTGCAAAAGAAAAAACGGCATTTGAAAGATGCTTAAAAACAAAATTTAATAAAAACAAGCAGAAAGAAATGGAAAATTTAGCTTTAAGTACTCTGAATGTGCGCAAGTACTAAATAATATGGATGTGTATGGACGTATATACCAAGACTTTAGCATGAAAGATTTTCATTTCAAATTACTGTATTTACTGTAGGTTTCTTACTTTTATGCAAAAATTCTAAGTTTCGTCAAAAACTTCTAAATTTAAACCAAATTAATTTTTATGTTTTATTTCACAATAGATCAGCTCTGAGCGCAGTGCGTAATGGCCTTCTAATAATAATTTTTATGTTTTTTTTTATGTTCATTTATTTGTGCCCTTAAATTTTACCAAGTTCTTGAACTTTATCAAAACTATTTAAGTTTTATCAAAAACCTCCAAAATTTTATCAAAAATTTCCTAAATTTTATCAACTAGTTTTTTAAGATCTTTCAATGTTATCAAAATTTTTCAAAATTTTATCAACTATTTTTTTTAAGATCTTTCAATTTTATTAAAAATCATCAGCAATTTCGAAATTTTATCAACAGTTGTTTTACTCTGGTAATGCTTTTTCTTAAACTAGTCTACTGGTACTTTTGATTTTTATCAAGAACTTTCAAAATTTTTTCCTAGAGTCTCTAAATTTTATCTAGAAAGTTTCTAAAATTTATTTAAAATGTTCAAATTTTATCAAAAATTATATCGACGACTTTTCCAAAATTTTTTTAAGATTTTTTAATTTTCTTTCAAATTTCTAAATTTTATCAATATTTTTTTCCACTCTGAAAGTTTTGTTTTATTAAATTCATCAACTTGTCCTTTATGTTTTATGTGTCCTTAAATTTTTTAAATTTCCCAAAATTGTATAAAAATTTCCAAAATTGTATAAAAAATTTCAAAAATTTTTTCATAGACTTCTTAACTTTATCAAAAGTTTTGTAACGTTAAACTAAAATCTAAATTCTAAATCTAAATTTTACCTAGAATTTTCAATTTTTTTAACAAAGTTCTTTTCAGAATTCTTTTTGGAAACTTCTAAATTTTTTTTAAGGTTTTTTAGTTTTTTCCTTTATTTTATTTAACTGCTTGAACTTTTAAATTTTACGCAGAATTTTCAAAAATTTTATCAAACCTGTTTTCCAAACAACATTTTGCAAGTTTTTTCCAAAATTTTTTAAAGGTTTTTTTAGTTTTTTTTTTTAATTTTATTTAATGACTTGAAATTTTAAATTTTACGCAGAATTTTCAAAATTTTATCAAACCCTTTTCCAAAGTTTTTAAAACCTTCAACATTTTATCAAAATTTTGCAAGTATTTCTCCAAAATTTTTTTAAAGGGTTTTTAGTTTTTTTTTTAATTTTATTTAATGACTTGAAATTTTAAATTTCACTCAGAATTTTCAACATCTTATCAAATCAATTTCCAATTTTTTTTTAAGACTTCTAAATTTTATCAAAAATTTTGAGAGCATTTCCCCAAAAGCCCTCTTTCAAGGTTTTTAGTTTTTTTTTTCAAAATTTTGTCAAACTATTTTCTAAACTTTTTTCAAAGGATTTTAAATTTTATCAAAAATTTTGGAGCATTTTTTCAAAAAACTTTTTTAAGATTTATTTCAATTAACTATTTGAACTTTTAAATTTCACTAAGAATTTTCAAAATTTTGTACAATAACTTTCCAAAACTTTTTCAAAGACTTCTAAATTTTGTTCAAAAATTATTCAAACAAATTTTTTAAGCTTTTTTAATTATTTTTTAATTTCATTTAACTACTAGTACTTTTAAATTTTACTCAGAATTTTCAAAATTGTATCAAATAATTGTGGAATTTAAATTTATTTTAATTTTCGAACTTTCATCAAACAATTTTACCAAATTTTTTGGAAGCTTCGAAATTTTATCAGAAATTTTTATAAAAAATGTTTAAAGTTTTAGTTTTTTCTTAATTTCATTAAGTAGTTAAAACTTTTACACTTTACCCAGAATTTTCCAAATTTTAACAAACAATTTTCCAAAATTTTTTGAAGACTTCTAACATTTATCAAACATTTTTTACTTTTAAACTTTACCAAAACTTTGTACCTTTAAACTTTACCAAAACTTTTAAAATTTTACAAAACCATTTTCCAACATTTTTCGAATACTTCTAAATTTTTTCACAAGTTTTCCAAAAAAATTGTTTATAGGTTTCTTACTATTTTTTCAAATTTCATTTAATTACTTGTACTTTTCAATTTTACTCAGAATTTTCAAAATTGTACAAACAATTTTCGAAGACTTCTAAACTTTATCAAAGTTTTTTTTAGGTTTTCCAGTTTTTTAATCTCATTTAACTACTTGTACTTTTAAATTTTACCCAACATTTTACGAACACAATTTTCCAAACTTCTCGATTTTTAATTTTATCAGCAATTTCCTGAACTTTATCATTAAATTTTTTTACTCTGAAAAATGTTGTTCTCTTTTTATTCATTTAAATAATTACTCGTTATTTTAAATTTTACCCAACTTTCCAAGACTTTTCCGAAGCTTCTTAAATTTTACCAAAACTTTAAAAATTTCTCAACAATTTTGTTTTGCTCCAATAATTTTTGTGTCTATTTTGCATTTTTTTTTTTGTTTATGTTTTCTTTCACATTTTTTCTCATCATTCACACTCACATTAGGCGATGTGGCACTTGCCAAGAGTGGCAGCAAACCGCCGCAAGCGATGATCAAATTATCCGCCAACTGCGATATCAGATGCACCGTATTTACCACAAAAATGGCATTCTCGCTCGAATTCACAAAATCCAAAACACTTTTTGTCGAGTGGCTGCGCCAAACTTGTATGTCCGTCTCCAGGGAGAAGAGCACGTCGGATAGCAACCGCTGATGTATGTAAGACCATTTGAATTCCGGTATGCGAAAGGGTGGACGTGTTGGACCAGGACTAAACATTGGGCGCGTTGAGCCTGGTTTCGAACGTTGCTGTGGCTGCTGTTGCTGTTGTTGCTGCTGTTGTTGTTGCTGATGTGGATGCTTGTTATCTGGAAAGCAAAGTGAGAGTAGTGTAAATACAAATGTGTTGAAATTACTAAGAGTTGAGTGCTTAGCGGAGGTGGAGACTATTGGGTAGCGGCCAAGTTGCAAAAGTGAGCTGATGTGGCGCATATGTACGTAGTTATATGCATATGTGATTACAGGCAATAACCGCGTAAGTCAAAAATCAAGCTTTAGAGAGAAACGAAATATTTACATCTACTTATATATATTTTGCAGAAGCCATATGTTCTTTTTTTCTGGTTAGTCTCGTTAAAAAAGTATATTAAAATACGTCTCGTACCTAAATTGTTTTATTGGTAAATAATGGCAGCCCACACAACTGAATAATTAATGCAAGTCGCCTTATGCAATTATTGCTTGTGATTACAGATATACATACACTTCGGCTTTGCTAATGTGGCACAATTCAAGAGTTGCAGCATTTAAAGTGTGTAGTTAGCGTTAGATGCTTGGGTTAGCTGCTAATAGTAGACAAGGTAACGCTATCGTTTTGTTCCTGAAATCAGATCAACTAATTCAAGAGCTGAAGCAAAGTCAAAAAAAAAAAACGCATTACGAGCAAATTTTATTTGTATCAGCAAGTTTGCGAATGGCAAACGGGGTTTTTTTTGTTTATTTCAAGATGTGTGATACGTTTAGGCCTTCACAAACTGTTTTTCATTGTATATAGAATTCAAATACGTAAAATCTCTTGCTACAGGGTGAACGATATGAAGTGTTACCAACTTCACACTGCTTTTATCTGTAAAACAGCTTATGACATCAACGTCAAAATTGTTCTATTGACAGTTCAATATATTGTTAATAGGCCATCGAAAGACTTTTGCGTCTCAGTTTTGTTGAATTTTTTTTTCTGTGATTGAATTCAAACGTAATAGTGTGATTGCGTTATATTTGGTTGGAAAATCACAACCAGCCATTGTTCGTGAGCTCAGTCACCTCAAAGTGAATAAAATGTTTGTGTATCGCACTATAAAACGTTACAATGATACTGGTAGCATTGCAAAACGCTATGGAGGTGGACCAAAAAAAACCGCAACAACGCCAGAAATGGTTCGGAAAGTGAAGGCTCGACTTGAACGAAATCCACGACGAAGTGGAAGAAAAATGGCCAAAGAACTGAAAATATCGCAAGACAGCATTCGACGCATATTGAAAAATGAGCTCAAGGTCAAGGCTTACAAGTTCCATAACAGCACTCGATCTTTCACCCCAGCAAAAAAAGTTCGGTGCGAAAGAGCAAAGGAGCTGTTGCGCTTGCACGAACGTGGCAAATTTCCTTACATTGTGTTTTCCGATGAAAAAAATTTCCCAATTGAGCAGTTCATAAACACTCGAAAACGATCGTGTTTACTTGACCGAACGCTCATACAAGAATTTGAGCCTACTTATGGTCACTCGAAGCAATTTCCCATCGCAAATAATGGTTTGGGCCGCAGTGCACGCTGATGGACGCTCTCCAATCGTTTTTATCGAGCCTGGTGTCAAAGTGAATGCGACTTATTATCGGGAAGCTGCTGTGTTAGAAGCTGGTTTAGAGTCGTAGACACGCAAACATTTCGGTCGTAGACCATGGATGTTCCAACAGGACTCGGCACCGTCTCATAATGCTCGTGTGAACCAAGAATGGTTAAAAAATCATGTTTCACACTCCATTTCGTCCACACAATGGCTTTCGAATTCGCCAGATGCAAATCCGATGGACTATTCCATCTGGTCTATTTTGGAGAGCAAGGTGAGGACTAAAAAATATGCCAGTATGGATGCGCTGAAAAAAGCGATTATACGAGAATGGGCCAAAATACCTTCAAGATCACATTCGTGCGGCATGCAACTCATTTTTTGACCGTTTGAAGGCTATAAGTCAAGGCAAAAGGTGGTCATATCGAGCTAAAGTGAATATACATATGTATGTTAAAATTTTAATCATTTTTGAACAATTTTGTCTTTGAAGTCAATAAAACCTAATTTTACACAAAAAATTATGGTGTTTCGAATAAGTAACACTTCATATCGTTCATCCTGTACATATTGAAAAAATAACTTATAAAAAAATAAAAATAAATTAAAAAAACCAAACCAACAAAAAAACAATTAACAACAATTTAAACAAAAAAATTTCAAAATTATAAAAACTAAAAAAAAAAATAATAATAAAAACAGCAGCAGAAGTAAAAAACTAATAAGTAAAAAAAATTTAATAAATACTAATTGAAAATTTAAATAAAAAAACTGCACAGCCTTTAAAAATAGTCCTGCAACCTCCTCGTGGCCTCACTTAAAAATTGAATTTTGTCAAAATCACTTTTGATTTCGACATAGCGTAGACGTGAAAGACAAAACTTTGTACGTGAATGTAAAAAGTTGCAAAAAGTGGCATACATTCCTTATAGAGAATACTTTAAAAAATAATAAGACCCCAAAGGCATTGCCAAATCGTTTTTGATTAAAAAGTTGCTTTCAAGCATGATAAGAGTTATAATTTTTATATGACATCAGGCTTAAAAAAATATGAATTTTATAATTCCATGGCATCCGCTTGAAGGTAAAGTGTGGGCAGAATACTCAAAATTACTTTTATAATTAACCCTTTGGGGACGAGTGTCGGCATATAGCCGCCTAAATTAGTTCGTGGCTGCAAGGCTTGTGACGTCTGTCGTTCTGAACGATAAGATACGCATAGGATTAGTAAAAGAGTCGCGTTTCTATTCAAAGACATTAGGAGCCATTGGCGATGAAGGCTTATCTACTTTATAATGTAAATTTACGATGTGAGACGACGGTAGATTCAGAACGAATTTCAGTTCTTCGAGTGCCAGTCTCTTAGTGCCACTGCAAGAGGAACCAGCAGGCTTTTTACATATTTCATATTTTATCCTACGCAGAATGGCTAAGCGATCTAAATATGATACTTTAGATAGTGACAGTTCTGAAGAATATTACTTTAGGTTAGGTTAGGTAGTGATGGTTGCCCAGAGAGTGGGCCCACTTGGACGAAAGAACTTTGGTTCATCTTTTGTGATACGATTGCAAGAGGGGAAAAAGAGGTGAAGGAAAAAAGGACGAAAAGGAAAGGAATGGGGAGGGCTGAGTGTTTGTGGACTACGAACGGTGACTATTCTGCGGTTGTGTTAACCTCTTTATGCTGCTGATGAAGTTCATCAAATTTTTGTTTTCAATACCTGCTATATGAGCAGGCGCAGAAAAGAAGTGAGAACCAAGATGCTTGAATCTTAGTCCCACGAGAGCTGGGCAGCTGAGGAGCAGGTGCTGAGTCTTACGGTATGTATACCCCGCGGACAGTGACCCGTGAGGGTGCCCACGAAATTTGAGAGATGAGATTTTGTCATCCTTAGAATATCCCTCGAACGCCTCCTATCCAAACGTGGCCAAGATTTCACGACCTTACACGTTTGTGTACTTGCCCATCGCTCGCTGAGTTGGTGCAAAGCCTATCCTTCCGGGAGTAGAGCGCAGGTTGTCAAGAGGATCCCGATCCTCTCCTTTTAGCAGTGAAAGCAGTTTGTGTATAATTATTTTTTGATTTTATGAAAAAATTGTATTGTCAGTTAAATAAAGCCTTAGTTTTTATAACGTTCAATGTATTTATTTTCTTTACTGCGCTCTCCAACACCTCTCAACGTCCTCAGCGACGCTCCTCCGTCGAGCGGCTTCGTTCCCAAAGGGGAGTTGAAAATTTGGAGAAAAAAAACCTAAAAAAATACAAAACGTTCCTGACGTTCTTTGAACACTCAATTGGACACCTCTTTCAAAACCTTCGGTTGGGCAGCGGGGTCTGGCATTTGTTCGTCCTGTTCGAGGATCCTTTTTAAACGGAAACTTCGGCCCAATTCACTTTTATTTGTATATAATAAGATGTTCTAGTGCATTTAAAAAAATTTAACCATTTGATTACGGTAAATTTTCACCACTTTTGATAGGCTGCTGGACCTCTAAAAATTTCAACAAAAATTTATTCTTTGCTATATATAATACCGAATTTCGATCCTGATATTCTCAGTGCAGTAAAAAAAAGCTATTTCGTTTTCAGAATTTTTATCTTGTTTTAATTTTTATTTTTCCATAATCAGTGTTTTTATAAACTCTTACTTCCAGCTACTATAAAACGTTGGCTTCTTTTATTAACCTAGTTTTTTTTGTAATTTAGCAAACTAAACTTTCGTCTAATCTCCGTATTTTATTCATTCGCCCACTTGCTAAACTCAGTGACAGCTGTAATCAAGAATGGCACAGACCGAGTAATACGAGTACATACATACGTACATATAAAAAGAAAGAGGGGAGGCAATAAACATTTGTTGGCATTTGCTGCAATCTTCAAACCCCTAACGCATGAGTGCCGTTAAATCCCAGCTAAGTTTATGTGCGTGCCATTTAATTTTGTGGAAATCATTTACCGCGTTGAATGTCCGTTCGTGCGCGCAAAGCATGAGTGAAGTGTGTGTTAGTGACTCAGATTTTATTACATTGCAATTTGAGTGAGTGCTCAATTGACAGCTAGGATTTATTTAATTTCCAAGCAAGTTGCAAAAGCTTTAGAGGCCAGAAGAGGAATCAGACGAAGAAGAAGAAGCATTTCATTATTGCAATATATTTGTCTCAGCTTTGACATAGCATCATTTGATTATTGCTTAACGTTAAATGATTTGGTTTTTTTGTTTGTTCTCTTGTCTGCACTGAGAACACTTAACATCAGCTTCTCTATACCCACACACCAGCACACTCACTGCTTTCCCGAACATATACACATTTAGGGGTTGTTACTTACCAAAATGATTATTCTCGACTTGTGTGCTGGCAGTCGTGTGCTTCGCTAGCCTTTCTTCCGCCTCAACCATGCCACCTCCTTGCAGCTCTTCATGTGTCGTTTGTGTCTCCTCTTCCGTCTGCTCGACCAGCTCTTCCACTACTTCCATATCCAAAAGTTCAACGGCGCCATCATTGGGCTGATTCTTTGGCGTTGTTTGTGTGGTTGAGTCCACCTCTTTTACCGGTGGAAGCGTTGTGGCCACTAAAGAGTTTTCCTTTGCTGCTTCTAATGGCGCTGATAACGACGCTTCTGGTGTTTCAGTTTCCGCTTTTGTCTCAACGGTTGGCGCTGCTTGTGACGCCGCTGTCTCATTTGTTTTTTCTACGGTGTCCACTGTTTGTGCCAGCAAATCATCAACGACTGTCTGCACAATGTCCGTAACATTTTCCTCTTTAGTATTTTCCACTTTTGCTGTGTGTTCTTCAAGCTGTGTGTTTTCCTTAACCGGTGTATCCTCTGTGGCGGCTTTGTTCAGCGCGGACGTAAGCACATCTTCCACAATTTCCTTGGCCGTTTCAGAGACGGCTTCCTCCTCACTTTTATCATCCTTCGCTTTATCTACAATTTCATTGTTGTTTGTCTCTTTAGCGGCAACATCTTCCGCGCTACTCGCATCTATCACTTTGTCTATCAGTTTATCGACAATGTCTTTCACCATTGTCTCGACTTTGTTGTTTTCGCTGTCTGCTGGTGTTGGCTCAGATAACCCGAGTAGATTCTCTTCGGTAATGGATGCACTTGATACTGTTGTTTCGGGACTGAGTGAGGAGATCTCCTCGGTAGTCTCAACCGTTGTCGAAAGTGAAGAGCTTACATCCATTAGCTCGTGGTCGTGTTCCTTGGCAACAACGATTGCTAATTTTGTGGTTATGTGCTCTACAGGCTCGTGGGGCTCGGCAGTATTGGCGTTGTTATTAATTAAGTTAGTTACTTCATTTTTTTTGTCTTCAGTCTTTTGTTGCGTCTCAATAACAGGCGCCTTGGCGTGTAAATCCGCCGTGGCATTGTTTGTTGTGTTGGTTTGTAAGTTTTCATTTTCATTGGCATCATTGTTCGCATTCACTTCTTTGACTTCTGTTGTGTTATTGTTGTTGCTGCTATTGCTGTTGCTGCTTGCTGTCGTCTCAACCTCATTGTCAGCATTGTTATTTAACAAGTTCTTTGTATTCAGCAAAGATACGTTGTCCTCTTCGGCCTTCTCAGCACTTTCAGTGTTTGTTGCAAGTGTCTCATCTGTGGCTGGTTCTTTCGTCGCTTGCTTCTTCTCATTCTTGAGCACACCTTGCACTACTTCATTCACCGCCAATTCAATTTCCTCATCCTTTAGCACAGAGGAAGCTTCCTGCATCTCATCGGCCACCATTTTGCAGTCTTGCAACGCCTTTTCAGAGCTTTGCAGCACTTGTTGCACATGTTCGGCGTCGTCGGTTGTACCAGCAGCGATCTTTGCGTTGGCCAATTCGATTTCTTCCAGATCCTCAGCCTTGAGATTAAGCGTTTGTGACAATGCTTCCTGACCGCCACTAGACGCCGGTAACTTCGAGGGTGTACTGTTCGCACTTGCGGCCGTCGATGAGCATGAAGCACTACCGTTGCATGTCACAGCGACTGCCGGCGATTCAACTATACTGGTGACTATCACTTCCGATTTAATGTGTTCGTTGTACACATCGGATATGTTGGATATTTTCGGCTTTGTTAAGTCTTCGTTTACGTTCGTCTCGTCAGCAGATGTTTCTTTTATCAACTCTGGTTCAGTTGTTGCTTTGTCGTCCGACGCGCAGCCACAATTCGTTGGTTCGCTTACACCGGTTGACGCTGCTACTTCTTGCGTTGTGGACTCAATTTCTTCGCACTCGATTTCCTCCTCCACAGGCGGCACATCTTCGAGTGAGCCCACCGACTCGGCAGCCTTCACTTGCACCTCATGCACTGCTGGCGCTGGTAGTGCTGCTTGTCGATGGTGCTGCTGATGATGCCCATGTGTATGCTCCAACTGCTGCTGCTGCTGGTGTTGTTGATGGTGTTGATGATGTTGCTGCTGCTGTTGCTCTTCGCGCTCCCAACCGCTAATCGTGCTGATGGGACGCGCTTGTCGTAGCGCCGGATCGGTAATGTTGTCCGTACGTTGGCGCTCGTAATGTTCGTACATTTGCGCGAATTGCAGCTTGAATTCTTCATAAGAGACTTTCGAGTGCACGATGGCTAGGGTATCGACCCACACACGCCATCCGCCATACTCATGTTTGATCGCATGATGCAACAGCATGCGGAAAAGTGAGTACACCATATCGGAGATTTTCTGCTCTTCCGTATTCTTCGGATGTATATAGGCCATGGCTATGAGCCATTCCTGCCACACGGACATTTGCAGTACGGTGCGTCGGTTCTCGCGATTGCTATTGCATAGGAGCGTCATGTCGGAGAGGAAGAGTTTTTTCACCTCGATTAGTGATTCGGTTTGTTTGGATTGGCGTATGAGCGTGGCGACGACCTTGAGGATCACTGAAAAGAGAAAAATTGTAAGAAAAATTATTAATAATATAAAAATATATTAAAATGTGTATTCAAAATAGATAAATTTTACAATTGTTTTATAAAAATATGTCCTTAGAACAATTTCTACTACTTCCGTTGCAAACACGAATGAAAACCTGAGTTCAAAATAATAGAAGAGCGACGAACTACCAAGTTTTATTTAATTTTGCTGTCATGTTTATATAAAAGTATAACTTTTTTTTAATTAAAACAAAAACAAAAAATAAATTCTAGGTATGCAGTTTTATTGCCCTTTCAATATTAGTATAAATATCAAGTATCTCGAAATTCTTTTTCATTTTTCATTTTTTTTGTTTTGAAATGTTGAGCATTTCCTTCCACAACATGCGCTTTGTATGGAAGAAAATTGTCAACATCGCTGGCAAAAAAAAAAAAATCAAAAATCAATGCTTTGTTTGCCGAATTCGAACTTAAACTTCACTACTCTAGAATTAAATGGTCGCCGTACCCGAATGGGTTGGTGCGTGACTACCATTCGAGTCGGCTTGAAACTGTAGGTCCCTCCATTTGTGGAGCAACATCAAGACATCAAGACCAAACACCTAAAAAGGGGTGTACGCGAAAATTATAAGTAAAATAAAAATAAAATTGCATACCTTGAATTTCTCTAAAAATTCTGCCTAGAAAATTGAAAATTTTGATGATAATTTCTTTAAATTAGTACAACTTTTTTGAATTTTGTACAAAGCTTGGGACTTTGATTAATATAGTTTTTGCCGTAGAATGCACCATAAGCACTTTTGTAAAAATAAAAAATAGATACAACTTTGGAATTCCTAGTAATTTGGGCGCAGGTGTATCTGGCTACATAAATTGGAAGAAAAAAATCTTAGCACAAGACAAAATCTTGCTGATTCGTGGTCATTATATACCCAACCGGGATTGCAAGATTTTAATTTTCTTGATTTTAAACCATATTTGCTTCAATAAAGAATCCATCTCTGTCCCGCACAACGCATCGAGTGCGTGAACATCGGCATGTCTTTAGAAACCGTCGAGCCATCTTACGCTAACTCCTTTAGAATGCTGGTCGTCTCTTTCACTTTGCACAACTTCAAAAGTTTCAATTTTTGTTTGTGTTCTTATAGATTTTAGCTTTGAAAATTGAAGTTGCGTAATTTAAGACTCAGCGAATGGTCGAGCACTTGACTAAATTACTTTCGGCAGACAGGCGGCGCATTGTTTGGCGGAGAACCCATGACCCTCTTTTCCACAATTCGAGTCCTTTTTTTTCTTGTTCTTTCACAAATCTGACCAAGTTTCGACTGGTCGCCATGTGTTGTAGAGTTTTTTTTGAACTCAAACAGGGTAGGATTTAGTTTTTGGAAAAGTATTCATTTCAACGACCTGATAGAAGACTTGAATATGAGCCGAATCGGACATAAATTCGCCATCGGCACTTCAATAATATTTTCAGGGAAAAAACAAAAGGCTTAGAAAATTCGTCTACCTATTAGTATAGAGCTGCTTGTCTCCCATCGGATGCGTCCTCAGGTGGCAGGTAGGGCAATACTCGGCAGATATGCAAGATAGGTGGGAAATAAAATATCACTCGTGGACCAAAATAAGCAAAACACCTGATCGGCGGTACAGGTAGAATTTTATTACCAATCTAGGACAGGCAGCCTAGCAACCTACTTCATTGATATTTGTCTCGCTAACGAATCAAAATAGGAGCTAAAAGAACCTAAATGAGTCAATATCAATTCATCAGTCGAATCTTTGGCCTCCTTGTGCTTGCGACTTGATTTTTAAGTTGTTAAGTTTATTTGGGGTATCAACTAATATATTAAATTATGTGTTAGTAAAGTAGGTACCGTAAAATTCGGTCCATCCATTCTAGAGATTAGAATGCCCGAAGAAACAATTTGAGACATAATTTTACAAAAATAGTTATATTACATATTTCTCACTCCCTACAGTATCCAATTTCGACAACTTTATTTGAAAGGACCTGACAAGACACTGAATGATAGAATGAAAGAAAAACCTATTTAGTGGTTTTTATTTCTAGTGGTTGCTTAGTTATTGCAAATTTCCGCTACTGCTGTTAGCTCTTCTTATGTTTTCTGCAAGCAAGGTAGTACATATCCGAGTATAATATCAATACTTGCCATGGAATATTTTCTTGAATTTTGTATAGTTACAGATAGTTTATAGATACCAAAAGTCAGTGTGAGAAAACTACGCCCATATTTTTAGCAAATTATTCGATATCGGCATATCGGCCTTAATATGAGAAATGAAAACAGCAACCACTGAACGGCCGACGTAGCCGAATGGGTTGGTGCGTGACTACCATTCGCAATTCACAGAGAGAACGTTGATTCGAATCTCGGTGAAACACCAAAATTAAGAAAAACATTTTTCTAATAGTGGTCGCCCCTCGACAGGCAATGGCAAACCTCCGAGTGTATATCTGCCATGAAAAAGCTCCTCATAAAAATTATCTGCCGTTCGAAGTCGGCTTAAAGCTGTAGGTCCCTTCATTTGTGGAAAAACATCAAGACGCACGCCACAAATAGGAGGAGGAGCTCGGCCAAACACACAAAAAGGGTGTATACGCCAATTATATATATAATATATTACCACTGAACTGAGTACCAACTGTGCCACTTTACAACCGTTTTTCATTAGTATGGCAATAGTCATGGAATGTCTGGCATACCACTAACTCCTTAGGCGATTGTGCACATTTTGCTTTGCAGTGTCCTTATACAAGCACAAACTCCATTCCGAATTAATTTCGCATTTTTGAACAAGAAATAAGTATGACTAAAATGTTTTCCAATTTATCGCAGCTTAAGCGTAATAGCATCTCTCTTAATCTTCATATATGAGATAGACTCATACCCACTGCATAGTAGCTGCTATTGCAGCAGCACAACGCATTCATTTCGCTTATCCCAAGTAGAGGATTTAGCGCGCTATTTAATACTTACGAGGATGTACAAGTATTGTTATGAGTGTGTGCTGTTTGTGTATGCTACGAGTAAATATAGAACCCTGCCAGTACTGGCAGGACAAGAGTTCTTTGCGCTAAAAAAATAACAAGAATGTAGTTTTCCAAACTCAAATATGGGTCTTTATAAAAAAATTCATAAATACATAAGTAAATTAATATGAGCCCCAATAATTTGTGTAACCGATTTTTGCTTTGAATTTGGTATTCAAAATATTGCTAATTTAGTGGTTCCTGAATTAAAACTTTCAACAACTATTCACTTCTAGAGATCGAGCCCAAATTGGTATTAATTACGAGCTCAACAATTAGCGGTAGGTTTTCCCGCTGGGTACTAAAATACTATGGAATATACTTCTTTAATTCCACTACAATTTCACGTATATGCTTTATATACTTTTTATATTCCTCAATATATTACATGCAATTTTAGTTCTCTTTACTTACTTGGATTTTCCAAACGATAATGACTCTCGGGCTCTGGATGTCTGGTATAGAGAATTTGCTGTGATATATGTTCTGTCATAATTTCGTAGAGGACATTATACGTTGGCAGGGATAGCGATTCCTCGTAGAGTAATAAACGTTCCGCTAATAGTGTGTATAAGTTGTGCGGCGACATAACGTCATATTTTCGTCTATTATGAAAGTAAGTTGCAGACAAGCAGGAGTAGCAAAACCACAGCAGCAAAAATTTTGCGAATGTTGGCGAAGGCATTGGAAATTAGAAAAAGAAAATGTGGATGAAAAAAACGTATATATATA